>JAQGBQ010001350.1:0-12130 GCA_034698485.1 Vertagopus arboreus
TTCATCTATATTTTATATCTAACTGATATAAATAATAATAAAACTTGAACAAAGATATTAAACACCTAAAACGCAGCCAACAAAAGTTGAAACTCATTTGTTGAATAAATGGATGGTAAAAAATCATCTTCATATAAAAATTATACAGTCACTTGAAGCGAATAAAATCTTAAATCTTGTACGTCATTTCCATTCATTTTGTTTTGTCCCTTTCTTGCATCTAAAGACTAAGCCTCTGACCTGTGAATTCTAGATGTACATGCATACAACAAGAGGAAGAAAGATGTTCTAATGACGGGTGGAATTGAAACTAGAATTAGAATTAATCCGCAGAAGATCTCTTAAAAGAGAATGAAGAATGCAATTCTATAGGATGCAAAAGGAATTGAAATAAAGATAAAAGGAAGCCAGTAGTAGAAGACTTGGTGGACGTCTTTGTTTCTTAAAGGATCAACTATTAAGAAACGATTAGGATTATGCAGATGCAGAAGAGGCGTATAATAGACGTATTATTCATTTAAGTAATTGAGAAGGTATGTAGTAGCAGCATTATGAGCTAAGCATCTTTTTCTATCTCTTAAGCATCTTTATATTTATTATTCATGTGATTTAAATAGCTGGATCACTCACTCATTAAATGACTGACTGTTCACTTTCCTCCTGCCATCCGTATACCTACAGAATATTATAAAGACAGTGTAATATACTTCATTATGTTTCATGGTGTGTAAGAGACTTAGGATTGTAAACCAGAAGCCTTAATAATATCATCCCTGTCTTATTTGACAGATGAATTTAAAATTAATTTGCAGTTTTTGCTCATCTTCTCTTTTCTGACAAGTCAACAGAAACATCAGAAGCAAAGAAGAAGACGAAGAAGAACTTGAGATGCGGGTCTCTAACCTCAACAAGATGCAAAGATGCTCAAAGAATAAGACAAGTGGATAGTCATTAAGTTCCATTTTTATTTAATCCTCAATCTGAACTTGTAATAAAAATACTAGTTCTAATTGTACGGTACACACTTCGCACAAATGTATCTCACATTACTTAATATATAATACTCATTACATATCATTATTCGCATGCACATTCCTGAGCAACCAGAAGGATTCAATTTTTAATGTCTCCTCCCAATCCCATCAGGCCATCTCAAAACAAACAATCATTAAAAAACAATTAAACAACTCTCAGAACAAACAAACCCGTACTAATAGATTATGTAATTTTGCACTTTTCAATGTTTGTCCCACCCAACCATCTGCTTATAAAACTGCATCAATTGCGAAAACTATAGAAAATTGCATAGATGAAATGACATCTGGATCTGATGTGGGGATGACTGTTAATTTGAAATTTTGCAAAAACGACATAATTGCAGACGGGATAGAAATTTAGCAAATGTTTTTGATGCCGTTTTCACACGAAAATGCAATGTGCCAATTCCGTGCGAAAAAAGGACAGAAAACATGGAAAGGTGTTTGGTGTTTGCAGCTCATGCGATTCTCCAACCGCCCCATGAGCCAACCTGTATTTACTCAAAACTTCTTGGCGGAAAATATAATGTGCCGATTTAAATATTTCTAAATTTTCTAAACTCTTCTAAATTTAATTAATAAACAATAAACATTCTTTAAATTATTTAACTTTGTATGATTCTTCCATTCAATAATATAAATTAGAATAGAGTATTACTGCCTAGTATAACTTGTTTTTTGTTAAAAGATTATCAATTCATAATAAAGTTGAAAGTTGAAGTAGAATTGTAAATTTGTAAATTGATTAAGAATTGTTCTTCAAAATGTTTCGTCCCCGAGGGGGTCTTGCTCGAGTTCTGTACGAGAAAATCCACACGGATGCCCGTCTCCAGTCTATGGAAAAAGATCACGTTAGTTCATCTAGATAATTGTTTTTTTTATTTATTTATCCTACCTGTTGTTGTCCTTTTTAAGTCTTTTACGAATAAAATCAAAGCTTGTAACCAAATTAAAGCTGAAATAATAGACCTCCAGGATTAGCTGTATAATAACGTCCATGTTCATTATCGCCAACGTAGCTCATTAAAGGATAATTGCATTGCATATTGCATGTCTAAACAATGAGTGAGCAAACAGTTGAAGGATTACGGGTGAACTTGATTGTTTGTTAATGAGTTGTGTATAGGCTGTCTAATAGGCTGTTGCATGCTAAGCCACTCATTAACTCATTATTATTTCATTGGCACTCTTCATTACATTATAGGACTTTCTTTCTAGTCCTTCTGTCTATTTCCCATCACCAGTATTCATCATGCACCACACGTTGTTCACTCATCATACTTAAACTTTTTAGTCTCTAGTCCTTCATCAAGAATGAATAAATAAATTAAGCCCAACTCTAGGTTTATTCTTGTAATTGGCCCATTAATGATTAATAATGGCACCCACATATATACACATAATATGTGTAACTCTGCAGAAGGCTTCTATCTCTATATTCTCCGTCATTATTTAATAGCTTTGTCTCTGATACAAGTACAGAAAACCTCTTCCATGTATTTAATTTAGGATTAGCAACTTTTTAGTTAGTCCTCCCTCATCAACTTATATTCATTTTCATTTGATTGTGTTGTGCGAGTGAGTAGAGTTGTCATGCAATCCTTCCGGAGGGTTTAATAAGTGGTTAGGAATTGATAGAAATTTTTGAAAGGACTACTAAATTAGAAGGAAATAGCCTTCTGCAAAATTATATACTTAGCTGTAATCCAGCAGCATAAAACAGTCAGGAAGGCAGGCAAGCTTAAAGCACACATGTTCATGATTATTTATTAAAACGCTTTGGCCAAAGGAGAATGAAACAAAGAAATAGCTGGGCTTACTTTTACATACTACTAT
The DNA here is from genome assembly GCA_034698485.1 of Vertagopus arboreus. NCBI lineage: Eukaryota > Metazoa > Arthropoda > Collembola > Entomobryomorpha > Isotomidae > Vertagopus > Vertagopus arboreus. The sequence continues at coordinate 2,874 of JAQGBQ010001350.1, forward strand.
TTACTACTACTATAATACACAGAACGGAATGTAGAATACTACGATAACAAAACAACTCTTAAGTCAAAACATTATTAGAACCAATTCTAGGGCTATTTCGAACCTTCTGTAATAACTACTTGAATAAAACTTTTGCCCTTCCCTATTGTTTATCTGCAGTTTCACAATTTCTCATTCAGCAGTATTACAGATATATACATTTTGGTGCTGTGGAAAATAAAAAGTAATAATAATAATAATAATATAGGGCATATGTGGATCATTGTATCACATCCTATTGTGTCATTTTCATTTTCTCATGAGATCCAAGATTGAAAAAACACGCAACTTGGTTTTTTTAACATTTGAAACCTTTTGTCTAAGTAAGTTTTAGTTAGTTAGTCCTCCACCTCCTATGACTATGGGCTGTAATTATCTGTTAATAAATGCATGCTATTTTCATTTCCATAGTACACAGCAGAGAAGAGGGGGTGGTTCTTGCAAAACACGCGATAATGTACACATAACCGACAACCAGCAAACTGGAGCTCTTTGTTCAAGAGGATATTAAAACCGGGCTGTTATGCATTAAAGCTAATGAATCCTTAATGAGTTAGTTTACTCTTTTGTGCTTGAATTATCTTTTTACCTCTCTCTAGTCTGAAATTATGAACTAAAAGAGGTTGGGTTTGCGTTTTGGGTTGTGCCACATTAAATAGACATTTCATAAGTTTTTTTTAATACCACTTGATACTTGATTCCATATTGATTCCAGAAAATATACACCTTACTTTGCAATGTCTATCATTAAGAGTTTAATAGAGTTTCACAACTCCTTCAAAAAGTAGACCACCCATAGAGAAAGTAATGCACTTATTTAAATGATTTCTTTGCATTTGGAAAATTAGAAAAATTAATAGGCTTTAGAGAAAATTCCAGCTACATCACTCGCAAGTCGCAATCCAGCTTGGCTTTGTTCGTCGACGGCACGCGTGAGGAACTACATTAAGTTTTGAATTCATGTGAGGTAAAGGTAAAAGATAAATGCTGTATTTGCTTGGCTCCTGTACCGCTTGCAAGTGAATGTTTTTGAATGCTCAGATTAATAATACTGTAAGTTCTAATCAACCTGGCCAACTGACCGAAGGAAAGTAGAAGGAAATTAAGTCAAGTGACCACTCATAAGTACCTAGTATACTTTGACCAAGTGAGATAAGAAAAGCAAAAACCTACACTGACGGCGGAATGAAAAGCTATTTCGGAAAGATATGAAATTAAGACTAAGTAAGCAGTATTTTTGTAGATAAGGAAAATGAAGTCGGGAGTTATTTTCGAAAGAAAAATAATGTAATAAAAGGAAGACGAAGGGAGTGTTTAATGGGCCAAATGGTTTTCTGACGCACACATTGCAAAGCACAGAGGAGTGGTTGAATTACTTAGTTTAGTATTAGTGGTGGTGCATGGTTCTATGCTTTCTTATGATGTGATGGCAAAATAATATTAGCTATTACTTTGGCCTTTGTTAATACTAATGGGAGTTCAGTGATGAGGAAAAGGGTTAATAAAATGATGAGGTGTAGTCATGCTATTCATTCCTTTTGATCACCTTTTGCCCAACTTACTATCAATTTTCATTTCCTTTTCAAGAACGATTAACAAATTAGACGAAGAAAGCATTAACTAAAAACCTATTACTTTCGTGCTACCTTAGGAATGCTGGTTTTCCATCTAGACAACAGGATGGGCATTTGGCTTGGCAGTCTGTCTGTGCCGTATCTCGATGATGACGATGATAATCCTTTTTAATACTCATCTAAAAATCTGAACCATTTTACTTAGCCAGGGTGTGTCATTTTTGTGAAAAAATTTGGCCATTAAGAAAATCCACTAATCTTTAATCGCGATGAGATTTATAGAATATCGTACATTTTTTTAGCAGAATAAGGATTTGAACTCAACTGAACCATTAGTAGCAATGTTAGTCATTGCTATGTATGAGTTTCAATCTTCTTCGAGCAAAACAAAGAGAGAGAATAATAATTAATTCCTTTCATTTTATAACGGATACAGATTTTTTGGAATGAATTTAAATACTTGTAGTAAATCATAATTTCATAGTCACACATAGAATAATTAGTTAAAGAGACCAATAATATTATTATTCGTTCTCCAATGAGAATGAGATTGAATGGGTTGAGTCCTTTAATCCAAACAGTTCTTACTTACTTTTATATTTATTGTCAAGTAAATGAAGAGACACAGTGGGAATGGGATTTGTCTACTGCTTAATTTCTTTGCACTTCACGCCCCTCATCTCTTGAGAATAGTATAGAATCCTACAATACTGACTTTTACGTGCGTTGTTGTAAAAAAAAATCGGGTCGGCATTGATTCACATGAAACTCATGAAGTACAATTTGGAAGGATAATCCATCAATTAAGGCTTGATAGGTATTGCGGCAACTCTGAGAAAAAGGGGTGAGACAATCAGACGTTAGGTTATATCATTGTACATGGTTTCAGATGCTTCATTACAGTAAACATTTTATTGTACAGAAATTATATTAGAGAATCAGAACATTCTGGGTACTTCTTGTGTGATTCTTTAACCGTTAATTGTCAGTATTCTGGGATAATAAAATACCTTAGGATAGCAAACACACACAACTTTTGAAATATTTGATATAAAACTAAATCAAATTACAAGTAAGGCCGTGTCTCTGAATAAACTAAAAACAAGGTCTAAGGGTGTTTACTCGTTGAGACGATGATCTGATGATGAATGATGTAAAAAATATAAATCAGGGAACCACATTGCCAAAAAAATCAATAGCCATTTCCCTTAAACATCCTATACACACAGGACAAACTAACACATCATAATGGCTTAGCTAGCATAACACCCTTGCTCGTGTCTTACTTCATAGCCATAATAATTCTGAAAGCTGTATTATAAGCGAAACTGGGTGTAGAGAAGATGTTGAGAAGGAAAGTAATTCACAAAGGGTAAAATGTGATTGATCTGAGGAGAAATTTGTGGTGTGCTTTGCCATCAATCAATCATTTGAAGGAAGACGGAAGGATTGGAATGTTTATCCTTACACATTCCCACTAAAGGTGATTCAATCTAACTGAGCCATTCTACAGGGTATCATCCAACCTTATGTATTAGGTTATCCTTTTCATCTAAATTTTTTATACAAGTTTACTTAAGACCTTAATGACTCGACAGAGATGTTTTAAAGTCCGGAATATGTGGATACAAAATTCAGAGTAGTTTGGTTTCATCCATATCCTGATCCGGCCCGAAGGGAAGGTTTCAAGAAGGTTATCATCATAGCAGATGAATAGATAGGGACTTATGTATGTATATAAGCACCTGTCCCACTACAATCTTAGTCTTAAATGCATGTATATATGTAGTATACTATTGGACTAGGTTGGCATTCTCTCGCACTCATAGGAAAAGTAGCTCTGGTTTGGTTGGGTGTTTGAATAAGGAAAATATTGTTCCTTCATCTTTTTTAAAGGAAAGTGGCATCACATCCCATCTGCTAGGTTCCGATCAAGGAATGGAAGTGGGCTTAGAGAAAAATCGGGTGAAAAAGAAAGAAAATTGGATGAAAGCATTGCATAGTAAGGATGTAGTGACATAAGAGGAATGTTGAATTTGTCTTGATAGGTGTACGGATGGATGGATGGGTGGTGGTGGTGGAATGGATGTGTGTTCATAGACGTGTGTGTGTGTGAGTTTAAGCTTAAATGTATGTATGAATTGGGACGGAATGAAAGTGAAAGAAGCGTCAACGTCACCTAAGAAGAATATTGTCCCTCCTTGCTTTCTCCAGCCTCACTCTCAGTCAACTCTTTCTTAGCACTTTGCTCTCTGTCGATCTAAATGCATCTCTCTAGTAATCTACCTTCCATTTTCAAACACTGACTTACATGCTTATACTTTATATATACTTTAACTACTTTTCGTACTTTATATATATAGACAGTATATTGCATAGGTAATATTTTGTATTCCTTCTCGCTAAACTTCTGATCCAAAATACATAAAATGACTCCCTTCTTCTTCGTCTTCTTCTTAGCCTCCAATCCAATCCAAACTCCTTTGCGTAGTAACAGTGCCAAACTTGCATATTATAATATTTTTGGAAGCTGTTGAACATATAGGAGTACAAAGAGGGATTGAGCTATACAGAGCTGTAAATTGTAAATGTAATACATTATCGGCTGTGCGTACATGCATGTATAACTTTCCCCTGAAGAAGAAGGTGACTGCTGTATTGGATAGTAGTAAAAAAAAATCTATTTCAATTCATTCTTTGCACTTACCGTGTCTATCTTCTCGTTCCTTATTTATTCTAATTTCATATGGAAGGATTCTTTTCGAAAGGTTTTCAAAGCGTGTTACTATGTCGAGTTGAATTTGAAATGATGTCTATACAATTTATTCACTTTACTTAATTTCGAATTCAGTTAGGATTGAATCCTATTTCTATATTATTATTTGTGATTTAATATATCGTACAAATGTTGATGCATTATTTTATATGTCACCAACATGTACATCTCTTATCACTACTGATGAATTGAAATTGGCATGTTATTGATACCTGTTGTCTTTAAAAGTTTTAATAGCTGTGACAAAGAGTTGGGAGTTAATGTCCTAAAGTTTCGTGGGAGGAATGACTAGCGAAGAATTAATATTCTGATGAATAGGAATGATGCACGTTCTTCTTTCATAGGGTGGACCATGTTGATGAATGTGAAGAGATGTTTTAAGATTAAAGCTCATGAAGTAAGAACAAAGCCTAAGGGCCCATTTATGGAGACAGGATGGATGGACAAGGAAGATGAATGGAATAATGGAGAAGGATTGATCGTTAGGTGGGATATAAAGATCATGAGTTTGAGAAGCCTTTGAGACAACGAAACAGCAGGGTTTTTATTGAGCTATCGTATCGTAATATGCTAATGATATCTAGAAACTTAATTGATGCGGGATGGGAGTATAATTGCTAGTAAGAGAACAACTTGAAGGTCAAAATAAAAGCATGACGCATTGTAACTTGGTTTTCATGACTATATAATTATTATCTCTCGGGATTATTTTTAAGTGCAATTAGGGTTTTTGTGTGTTACGGCTTTATGATAGCCATTGGCTATTTCATCCAGACAAAAAACGTAAAGATGAACGAACGGAGAGAAGAAGATGTGAATGTGCTAGGATGTTGAGACTCACTAATGTTTAAAACTGTGTGAGGGAGAGATATGATTATACTGTCGTTTTTCTCAGCGTTGATTTTGGGCTGAATGGACGGATATTGTGCTAATAGCATTTCGTATATAAATTAGACAAGAGTCACAAAAAATGTTTTTAATTTCTCCTTCATTATAGACATGATTTTTTTAGGGCTTGGTGATGGTGCCTCGTATTCGTCTTTTTAACAACAGCTCAGACACCCTTGTTATTGCTCTCCCAATAATTAGCACCAAGTTTTGTCTGATTGCATTCTACTTATGATGATGCAAGCTCATCTCATTTCTTCTTATCGTATATCTATTGTATGTATATTCCGTCTTGAGTCGTCCTCTTTTTATCTCTACTTTATTTCATTGTCTTCAGCAGTCTCCGTTTTGAAATAATTACAGGAACAAATTGACAAGCCAATTCAGCCTGCCTGGAGACAAGCTTTATGAAAGCACGCACCAGTTCATAGTTTTTGTGCATCTAATTTTTTTTTTGCATTATTCACGCATTCAGAATCCAGGCGAGACATCCCTATAGATGTAACATTACACTATGTGATTCTTGTGTTCGTTCATTATTGTAGCAGGTGTAGCATGTTGTTGGATGTCGACACAACACAACTCAACAATAATTTGATATCTTTGTTTAAAAGGGCGACTTTGCAAGGAAGTCTTCTTGTGCGTTGCTCAAATATGATATTATGTATTTAGTAAGTTTCCAAACAATGTTTAGAAAAGAGACGACTAAATCTATCATGTCTCAAATCTGGATAAATGAGAACGTTTCTTCATTTCCCACTGGAATTGCAATTCCTACTATGTAATTTCCTTCCTTCTGTTTACCAGTTCGTGGTAATAGTAGACTGCGGATCGGTAATTTTATCAGGGACAACAACACGCAAGTTTATCCGTTATTCCAAATAAGCCAACCTCCGTGGTTTCCCGTGAGCTTGAAAAGTATACAACTTTAGTGCAAAATGAGTCAGTTGGACACTAATGATAATTATTATGACGATTGTCACTTCCCATTTCGTGTGTGAGGTCGAAGTATCAAGGCGGAGTCTCCTTCAGTTTATTTGAAAATAAATATTATAGCCTAAGCTCAAACCAAACCATTTATGATGGAGCCTTGATGAAAACTTATTGACGAGACTCATTTACGTGTCATTACAAATTACATTTATTCTCGAGATTTCCTATCATTACAGCCAATTTACAAATGACAGCTAAATAGTATTTTATTTTCCATACATCTGAAAAAAATAATTCTTAGTCCGTCAGATAATTAACCATTTCCAACCCAAATTATAATATCCGTTTGCTACTCTAATAATACTCAGCCGGCCTTGACTTTTTGTTTATCCTTCTAATATTATATTTAATTCCAATTCCAATTAAAATTAGTATTGAATATTATAATTGTGTTTGTTTTGTAAATTCTTGTAGTGGTACTGCATTGATGACGCTGTTATGAAAGAACAATCAATGGAAAATTGGGGAAAGTTTCAGCCTCTTGAGATGGATGACAGTTCACAGTTGTTTTTGGACACTTGTCTTGCCAACTCGGATAATACACTGTGGCAAATATGGCTCACCGCTGCGAGCTCGATTCTCTCATGGTTTATTGCAGCCACGTCTATAAACGGGTGGGTAAGCCAAATTGACACTGTGCTCTTAGATTATTGGCTGTACAGTCCTAATGTTTTTGCGACTTTGCATTTTATCATGACACATCATAAGGGATTTGAAAAACGAACGAATGCTCTCTCTCTCTAAGGCTCTTTATTCGTATTTACTAGAAACATTGCTTTTATTCTGTATGCATATATTGACATATGTACATAGTTGTATAGGTACACAGATATGCTATGCAGACAAAGTTGTATAAAATGGTGGACTGAAATGGAGTGCTTCTATAAGTCTTGTGTGAGTTCGTTACATTATTGAAAAGAATTGTAGGAATTGGAGGAGAGGAAATCTAGGAGACGATCAAATATTTCGAAAAGAGAATAAAAGAGAAAGGGATGAGGACACACGTTGACTAAGGAAAGCACCTTGGGTTGGATTCAATTCTCGCCGTTTTCTCCGTATGGCTGATGGGTGAGAAGGATGAAAAAGTATGGTAGGATTTTTGTTCTGGGTGAACATGCATTTTCGATTATAGACCGAGTTTTAAAGCATTATAGTCAAGGTTTTAAGGCTCATGGCATGCTTTCAAGGCAGAATGATTTTTCAATAAACACGCATGAGTTCGTTGATTTTTGAACAGAAAGGGCACAGAGAAAGTTAAAAGCTTGAACTGACGATCTTCCTCTGAATACTTACACCCATTCAAATCAAAAGCTACTGCTGCCTGACAGTCTCAAACTTCTAAATCCTTATGGATATGTCTGCATATGTACACACATATATATATATGAACGTCGTGGAACATTTGCTTTTGTTAGACTTTTATTTCTACTTTAGCACATGCATGTAACTTGTGACTCTCTCAATGTATTGAAATTTTTCAAATGAATTGTACTAATGTATTTTTTAAAGAATTATATGTGGAACAAACCTAGTAATTGCATATTATTTTATAGGCAACAGATTTGTACTGGCATCATTTCTGTTCTTTTAGTTTTTAGTAAGTTTGTAAATAAGTCTTCGGATGACTTATATGTTATGAAAATTATCTGCTGAAGGGGAGAATTAAGTCGTGTTTGAGGCTTATGACTGAAACATATTTATGGTAACAACGCTTGATTAAGAGGTAAATTCGCTGTGATCTCCTGAGACACAGGGTGTAATTTCCGTGCAATTAAAATAATTCCCTCACGTCTTCGCAGTCACTTGGACAGGGTGCTGGTGGTTGGCGATGCACACATAACCGTAAGGAAATGTAATCAAACGTCCAGTGGAAGTAATTTATTGCAGAACAGAGTCATGTGCGGTAATGAGTAAAACTCCTTAAAGTAACATTAATGCTGCCGGGCATGACACGTTTTGATTTACTGTGTTTGAATCTCGAGATTATTATGATGATGTGATGTTGTGATAGACTTTATGAGAGTTTTGATGATGAGAGGGCATATGGATTGTTGGTTAGATATTGTAGAAAGGTGGAAGGTCGGTCATAAGGTATCGTTGGATTTTCCTCAAGTCAGTTGTCGTGCTCTACGGTGGATTAGTTCGTGATTGAGTTTTGCATATATAATTAGGAGTTGGAGTGAACTAATAGATGGGCTCTTTCTCAACTTGATCCCGTAAAACTTTGTCATTAAAGTTTGATTAATTGCTCTGTAATAAGCAGTGCTGTGGTGGAGGATTATTAAAGTCAGGAAAATCCACATCACGGCCAACTAATAATATTCTCTCACATTGTATTTGCCATCACAAGACATCAAGATAAATTGCCCTTATCCTTCGTCTTCTTTTCGCCTCTCGTTCAAATAAAAAAATAGTTAATCGGATAGAGGAAATTTTATTACCCTCTCATCTCACAACCTCTCATTGAGATGACTGGAATTTTTAATCACCAGGGTAAAATTAATGTCGATCCTGATATCTTCATATAATATCTGATCTATAATATCCCCTCGGCTTAATTGCATATTAAGAGAGTTGCTAATGCATATTTTCTTTCCGTTTTCGTTCCTTGTAAAAGTTCAAGAGTCTAGCCCATTCACCCTCAGCTATGGAATAAACTTGCAAAGAAATTATATCACGAAGATGATTATAAGCAATCCGTGATGTTCACCTTGTCCGTATGTATTCATTTTTTATAACCTGCTACCAATACATTGGTGGAAGGATAAATCTCCTCTCTTACTAAATTGGTATTATCCAATACTATGCTAATTCATGGTTTGATACACCCTAAATCATTTTATAATTTTTTCATCATCATCGCCCTAAACCAGTTTTATATATGATGTTGGATTTCTAAGCAATTAGTTGTTGCGGTTGAGTCTTAGAACCGTCGAGGAGTAATTAGATAGAGTGAAGTATTAAGATCTGGAATTTGGTTATTATTT
>JAQGBQ010001351.1:0-12128 GCA_034698485.1 Vertagopus arboreus
ATGGTAATATGGTATTATGTCATATATATTGATTTATTTAAAATTCTTAAAATACAGTCGAACCTCCGTATATTTTATATTCGTTTTTCATTAGTCTGAGAAAATGGTACACAACAATTAAAATTCATAAAATTTTTTGAATTTTCGATCATGACTGGCTGTTGGTTTAAGCAATCAGTTTAAAGCTTCATTTCTCATATCTCATAGTGAGATTTATGCAATTTCCTGGAATTTAATAAGTTACGACAAATGGCATATTAATGTTTGACATTTAAAAACCGCTAAATATTTTATATGTCAGATTTGTTGAAAAAAATACAATTACAGTCAACCGTAAGTTGTGAAAAAATCCCTCTTTCAATTCCCGAAAACGATAAAAAAAATTACAAAATTAATATTATCCAAATGTTAAAACAACAAGTCTTTTTGTCTGACTTGTTCAATTGTATTTTGTGGGTTAACAAATAATCATGAATATTTCCAGGGGAAGCCAAAATACATTGTGAAAATACAAAATACCATTTTGTATTTTTACTCATTCAGTCTGAAAGTATTTTGTCAATTTGTCCAAAAGTATTTTGTATTTTTCCGTTTTCGGAAAAGTATATTATATTTTGGCCAGCCCTAAATAATTCTGACTTTTGCATGACTATTTTATGATTACATATTTTTTAAGAATCACTTTTTTTTGTAAAACTGACATTTAATTATCAATTCCCCTCTCTAAAATAACTCTCCCCATTTTATAAGATTTAAAGTATTTACTCCTCTGGGGGATTTAGTTCGCTAATTAAGTAAATAGCTACAAAAAAATTAAAATAACCATGAAAAAAAATTATGCATAAATTCCACTTGAAAATTCTTTTTCAAACCCTTTATTTTATACTTAATCCCACAATGGTTCAGTTTATTCAGATTTGACTGTACAAAATTTGTCGTCGGGTAGAAAAGCTTTACATTTGTATCAGAGACTTTGGCGTCATTTCTTGCCTAGCATTTGGCAGGGCAATATCCCTTCTCCAGCCAGACTGGCTGGAGATGAATTACTTACAATTATTCACGAGAAAAATCTACAGGGCCATTTAAATTTAGTAAAATTTAAATTAATTAATTAAAGTTCATTTCATCAACATCAAGTTCAAAAGAAAAAAACACTACAAAGGAACTGAACGAACCAATTTATAATGGTAAGAGTTTTTTAATTTAGTAAATTCGAAACAATTAAAAACCAGAGGTGGGCAAGATACTTTCCGAAGATACTTCCGATTACTTCCGAAGATACTTCCGATTACTTCCGAAGATACGTATCTTGTAGCTCCCATTAGAATCCAAACGGGGAACAAGATACAAGATACAAGATACGTATCTTTGGAAGTATCTTCGGAAGTATCTTGCCCACCTCTGTTAAAAACACACATTAAAATACTTCAAAATGGCGTTAAATTCTTCTGCCCAAATTTTTTATTTAGTTTACAATTAAATTTTTAAATAATTAATAATAAAAAATCTCATTTTTTCTAATGTAAAATCATATGTATAGGTGCGATTTCTTATTTTGCAACTTTTTTTTTATTTCGTCTTGAAACACAGAATTATTAGTAAAGGAGTAAGTCAATAAATGTGAGAGACAGTTTTTTATGCAGAGATTAAGAATGAGATCAGCTCTTTAAAGATTACAGGCAGAAAAACAGGAGTAAACATTCTGCTTATTTTGCTTTGATATGGTTAGAGCGTATGTTTTTTACACATACATAATCCAAAGTCCAAATACATAATTCTCTTTCTTTCCAGCCAATATTTTTTTTTGCTAACTGAAGGATATTTTAAAATAAATCAAGCCACGTTAGGGTTAAGAAGTACATAATTCATTTTTATTGATTAGTATTTTATTACACAATATTTAAAATGTACAAAGTTTAGTAATCTAGTAACTGTTCATTTTTAAAACATTTATTAAATTTTAAAGAAGAAAATATTACAAAATAACTTCACCGGTAATATTTTAAATTGCGTACAAATTTACAGTAAGGTTGTTACATTTTTTAATTTAATACTTAAAGCATTTTGAATTTTACACTAAGACATTTTTGTTTTTTAAAGGATTAAAAACTAAATTACATAAGTTTTTAACTTGTTCAACAAGTTTCAACAGTTTTGGAAATAATTGAGCCATTTTTTCTATATTTGAACTATCAACAGGGTTAGAATAATTTTTAATTTTATAATTTCTATCATGTAACTGAAATACCTACACTTGTTTCAACTACATATAAAATTCAATTATAAAATCTCAAAAATCCCATACGTGCAAGATGGAATTTTTTGATTTAATGGGGTTTAATTTTGATTAAAATTAAACCCCACTTTTTAACTCTATATAAATCCACTAATCCCATTAATTCCTGAAAACTGATTAAATCCCAAAGTGAGATCTGTAACATCCTGGCTCAAATCACAATTAATTACAAATTTAAAAACTATTTTTACCTCTACAATTGAATCCCCTATACTTGAAGTTAAAAATCTTCCTATTCACATTCTCTCCACCTAAACTGCAAATTGGCATTACAGGATGAAAAGAATCAAACAATTTGAAAGAAAATGTTGTTGTGAGTCTTTGAAAAATAAATTAAGCTAATTTTGTTTAGATTTAATCACAAATAGTCAAAAAAAAATTAATGAATCTATTAGAATCTAAAGTAATTCTAAACATTTTAAATTTAAAAAAAAATTATTTATTGTTGTTTTTATAATTACAGCCTCAACTGATTAAACAGTCACAATTTTTTCTTCTCAAACGATATGAAAATATTTCGACGCAATTTGACGACCCGATGACATCCTACTTACAACGTATTAAATTTTAAAGAAGATTCTACATTCCCGCCAGCACTATTTAAGACGGTAAGCCTTTTTTAACATTTAGTTCGCTGAACTATTTTTTTCAATTACGCATGTTCAAATTGGTATTGAATGTTAATTTTCAACAAGGCTGAATTTTTTGAAAAATCTGAAAGAAGTTATTATTTGTTGTAATTCATTAACCCTGCACTAGTAAAGCAGAGCGAATTGAAATGTTTTATTTTGTTTTATAAATCAGCATTTTTTACCTGACGATTTTATCTGAGAAATGTTTTATTTTGTATTCCAGATTCACAAATTCAACCACAATGATGATAAACAAAGTTACATGGAAGCGTTTCACCAACGATGGATTCAGAATTTTGATTCAAATCAAAAACAACAGAATTAAGTTATTAATTGGTTACATTATTCCACAAGAATTAATTAGAACGTGTCTCAACTGACTTAACTGAAAAGTAAATTGGGCAACTACAAGCTTAAAGGTATCTTCATGATTCCTAACATTATTATAGTTTTAGATAATTTCCTTAGCACTAAAATATTTTTAATTCGCGTTTTCAATTGTTGAAAAAACGGTTATGATTATTAGAAAAAATCTGAAAATAATAATTCAAATTTAAAACAATCTCAGGCATACGAATAGTCCTGACAGAAAAGGGGTCTAAATAGTATGAAATTCTAAGAAATAGGTATTCATTAAAGTAAGAAGCTAAGTCTATAATTCGCTATAAATCTTAGAGTCTATTTACTCTTATTTTACACACTTCAAAACTTAAACAATATATTTGTAGAAACTACCAAGTCTCAGAGCTGATACTAAAATTTCACCGATATTATCAGAAACCCATGCAATTTTTTGTGAAGAGAAAAAATGACAGAGACCAACCAAACTAATTTTAACATCAGAACCTCGAAAAGTAGTAGTTCAAAAACTGAACAGCCAGATACAAAATTAAACAATCGATTTGAAAACCTAAAAAATTAAGCCGTACTAAGTGTCGATGGTACATTCTCTAAAAATCTTGATAAAATAATTGTATTAGGTTTGCACATATTTTTAACCTTGAAATTCTGCAATTTTCATTATAATTGTTAAACATTTGTCTTTAAAATTTAATTTAAGATTAAAACTACACAGTGGTGCAGCTACTATAAAATCGTATTCACCGTACGTGTTCGGTCGCGCCATATAACTTGATGAAAGTAAATAGCATTTTGTTAATTCACACTTACAATACACAGCTAAGTATTGTCCTATTTGGGGTAGAACTAAATTCAATTTGAATAGCTTGTTCTTTGTTGTTAGATATTCCCAAGGGGCCAACAGAATTTGATAGAAACCTTTCTTTAGGTCAGCTGAAAAGAAAATTAAATCATACAGTGTTTCCAGTGAAATCAATAAATTTATTGATTCACAAAAATGATCTTCCGGGTTTTCAGAAGCATACGCCTGTCCTGGTCGAATTATGTGACCTCGTTTGTTATGTTGCTTGATGCCATTCTTTGTTCTAAAACAAGAGTGACACAATAGGCAAATCTAAGTTAGGAATTCTACAAGACATAATTAATAATAATAAGAATTAATTATAGTTATAATACAAGTAAATGGTAATAATACCTAATTTGAAAAAAATTATTAATGGTTTGAAACGAATATCAGATTTGAAATATTTTACCTAAATGTAATTTTATGTGTACTGTAGCAGTCCGAGTGTAGGGCTACATTGATAACACATTGTACATTTATATGGTAAAGAAGTCGTAAGCTGATTTTGATGAAGTAAATGTTTCATTTTGCTGTAAAAACATCTTTTCACTTTGTCGAAAAATGTACATGAAATCTATTTTGTCTATTTCTTTCAAAATATATACTTATATTTCTTTCTGATTCCGGTGAAATCTGTGCTTTTAAATTCTACTGTTCAAGAATACTAAATGGAATAGATCTAACCTAGGATTGGATGACAGCACTTGCCTATTTTCAAAGACAACAATATTGTTGTTGATATTTACTATTTAGAAAGTAGTTTTCAACTTACATATGTCCATACTCGTTTTGATCTATGCTGATTCTGAGCTCTGAACTCCACAGAAATACTTTTTTATCGACATATTTTTTAAAAAACTTCAAAAACATCGATGTTTTACTTCAAAACATTTAAGGTATCGGTAATCTTCATTTACGTTCAATGCAATTTTGGTACTTGTTATTATTATGTTTTTAATTTGGATGGAGATGTGGGTGTGGCGGTTGGTTTCGGCGCTTGGTTGTAGTTGCTGAGAATTTCTTAGTTCTAATGATTGGGTTCATAGTTGTTGGTTTGACTGTTGGCTGTTGGCCAACGAAGTTGCTGTTTAAAATTTTGTTATTTTACTATTTAGTTTAATACTGATAGACTTTCAAAAAAAGAAATGTTTGCAATCAACATAAAATTGTCTTACTTTATTGTGGTCTCTATAGTTAACAATTATATCAATCGAATTCCAAGCATCATCGCCGTCAAATGTTGATGGTAATTTTTCTGAATCAGAACAAACCCAAAGGTGGAAATTTATTTATCACATCTCTTTGATTTGTATCCATTTTTTCTGTTTAATTTAGAAAAAAACGTAATTTATTTAAGACTTTAATATTCAGTCACTGATAACAATCAATAGCCGTAGGTTAACAAACGCTATATATTCAAGAATTTATCCAAGTTTTTAATTATTCTAATTAGTTATTGTCTTTATCCAATACTTTTTTAAACTGTTAATAACTTTTAACAAAAAACATTATTTCGGAATGGTAACTGATGTGCACGCTTTAACTAATACTCAAAGACTAGCGGATGCAAGAGTTCAACTGGCCTTGTAAAAGGCCAGTCACTAAACTCTTTTATTGTTCTCGAAATCGGCGGTCTTTTGAAGATTATCCTTACTTTGATACACAAATTGAAAGTAGAGGTTAAAGGTACACACCAGTAGAGGTTAAAGGTACACTCCAGTAGAGGTTAAAGGTACACCCCAGTGGAGGTAAAAGGTGCACTCCGGAAGAGGTTAAAGGTACACTCTATGGACGTGGAATTACTCTTCATTTCTGGTTTAGTATTGGAGTTTTTAGCCTAGTCTTTTGGATGTGATATGAGATTAGAGGTTATCGTGTATTAGGGTTACTAAATAACCTGAGCTACGTTAATATTCTCTACAAACTCTTCAATACATGCTGTTGTTTCAAGCAAGATCAAATAGTACCGCCAAGTATTCCTGATGCAAAATAATATTCTGAGTTGCATATTCACAGTCTCTGCAAAGAAGATAAATAAATAATTAATTAGAAATATAATTCCTTGATCAAAATAAATGAATTTATTTTCAATATTTTTTCTTCGCGTGGAGTTTTAGAGATCGGGCACATGCCGGACTCTGTCCACAAATTTTACATACATAATTGATATGTCTTTGTCTGTGATATGACCGGTATTAAGCCTCATATCCGGTCACAGAATTTTGTATGAATTGATTACATAGAAACTATCTTATTGCTTAGACAGTTGGTTTGACTTTAGGTAAACGCTAACTTTTGGTTTTCAAATCGTAACCTTACTTAAGTTACATTTGTTTAGTCTTAAAACCTCAAAATACTGAGAACGTTTTTAACAAAATTACTCGCACATGAATTTTCTAAAAAATTTATAGCTTAATTGATCATACCGAAGATTGCGCATTTTTTAAACGGCTAAAAATGAATAGTTTTCAATCTTACTATTTTCATCTATTATTTGTAATATGCAATAATACTGTACATTATTGATATATAAATAATGAAGTAATACAATTATATCCTGATTATATCATCAACAGGTCTTCTAATAACCTACCGTTGAAGCATGAAACTCTGTTTTATTTTTGAAGAAAAATGTGTCCTATTACATCCACGACAAAAAAATATGGCCATATACCAAGACTTATCCATCAATTTGTCGAGAGGTTTCCACTTCGTCCTTACAAATCACCTTGTGACATTCACCACAAATAACTATAGTTTTTGAGTGTTCACTTTGAAATGTGTTCACTATATTAATGCTATGAAAGAACAGCTTTACATTTTGGGCACTTATATTTTTTAGGGTCTTTACTGTCTTGACACACTGACCGTAAGCACCGTTTCACACTGTACATATTATCCCTGAATGTAATATAATTCAAACAAAGGCAATACACACAATTCGTGTACTAAATACCGTTCATGGCCACTAAGTGTTCTTGGCTCGTATTTAAACCTTTGCAGCATAAACGATTGTTTTCTATCATTTGCTTCCTGAATACAGCGTGGACAAATATGAAATCTGTCATAACTGATTAAAGCCCTAAAGCAAATGTTTTTGCCATGGCACTTTATACAATAATTGTAATTTATAATATGGAATTCTCGAATGGGTTTAATTACCGTGCACTGAACACAGACCCTTTTAATACTTAAATCTAATTTCATTGTGGCCCATAATCTCGAAACAACTGAGGTTTATAATTTTCAAAAAGGGGCAACACGACCCTGTAGTGTGGATAATAAACCTCCTCGCATGTCAATGTCAGCGGGTCATATTTGTATTTTTGTATCATAAAATTTTGTTTGGTATTTGCTTCTATGGCAGACATGATAGTGATCCAGTTTATTGTTCACTTCATAATAACACAAGCGTTTTTGATAACAGTCTTGACACAAAATTCCAATGTGACACTTTTCATATTCACAATGGATACATAAGTCTACTCTTAGTTCTATTTTCATTGTATCTGTTTATAATGTTTAAAAGATGCCCAGGATAAAAAACAATGAACTATTTTTTAATAAAACTATTCGGTTCATAAACCGTGTCCTTAAATGTTACTGACATTTCGCTACTCACTATTATATAGATTGTTTATTATAATTACAATAAAGCAAGCTTTTAACGTGTGATAACAGTCCCAGCAAAGAATCCTATCGTTGAGCGTTTTGCACGTCTTTAGAACAACTGCAAGCATTTTTGTTTTTGCACATTATGAAAGAAACTCGCAGTTGTATTTATAAAAAAATTGATATACATCTTCATAGCAAAATAGTTGTTAAGTAATTGGTGGATGTGAAGTATTATAACTTGCAACTACAATTTTTTATATCTACATAGCAATAAATTTAAAATTAGTCGTTTGATAAAACAGAGTTAAATAAAACGTGGTTTTTTGTTTGTATCTGAAATAACCTCACGTATATAATTTATGAATATTTTACACTGACCATTGATTTTCCAAAAATTTATTAATGAACATGATGAGCAAAACTATTCCAATTTCTGACATAGAACGTGTTTTGTATTGTAAACGTTCACCGTGTAACAGAACTAACGATACAATCGCATTCTTGAAGGTCGTATATGAAATTGTATGGAAATATTACCTAACCATGGAATCGTAAATACACTGTTTTGTTTTGACTAGTTAGTTCAAAAACCGATTTTTTACGAGTATCTACAAACGGGTTTTGCTGTTTCCAAACATATCAGTTACAAGTTGGAACTTCATATTGCTTTTACGTTTTTCTCGTATTGTCCAAACGCATCTGATTTTTGAGTGTTTAGTTCGTGTTAGAGTTTGAAGTGATGGATATATACAAGTTATAGATTTTAGATTAAATCTGACTGTTTGTTTTCTAGTTCCAGCTTGCCTATTTTAGACGTTACACATTTTTCACTTGCAAATAAAATTTCACCAGTATATATTTGGATGTGTTTTTCATGTGTATGTAATGTTATAATGTTATCCTACAACCAAGTGATTAAGGATTGAATTTAGACTCAAACGATAGCAAGTTATTATACCAACAAACTCAAACTGACAGCACTCCAGTCACTGTTCTCTGCACCAAAACTGTTACGATTTCTCGCAATAAGAGTTGGCAGACTGGACTACAAGTTTAAATTGCTTTCATTCAATTCAAATTCAAAGGCTTTTAAACGCTTGAATTAAATGCTAAATTAACAATTAAAAGATCGAATGATCTCAATCATCATCCTTATTGATGATTCAGTATCTGGTCAGAAGGTTAAATAACCTTACACAATGTCATTCATCAGAACGTTTTTCTTATTCACCATATTTAGATTCTATTCATTACATTTATACTCTAACAGTATTTTAATAGCGTTTGAAAAAGTAAAAAGGTAACCAACTACTTACGTGTTCAATTTGTACAAGTTAAAAATGAGTTTTGAAGTTCTTTTCGCAATTACAAATTCAATAATACTATTGTAGCAATATAATTGAAAATAGATGGATTAGTGCAGGTTTGCTTGGGTAAAAGTCAAAATGTTTTTTGCATTCAAATAAATCCACAATTGTGGCATAACAATTGCATTTGATGCAATATCTTCATAAGGGATGAGTAGTGGTGGTTTGCACGGTTCAATTATTTGATATTCATAGTCAAATGTCTGTTTTGGTTTGAATGTACTTTAAAAATACAATTGGGTACTTTTAAGGCAGAAAATTAATTCCTTGGAAATTAATTTAATGGATAAAGTAAGCCATACAGTGTATTTCCTATATGTAAAAGGAAATTATAAAAACTAGGCTTTAGACAACTTATAATTTAGGATAAACAAAGTGACAAACAGTTTAGAGAAAGGGTTTTGACTGACGTTTTGTTGACATAAATTTTAAATATACTGTTAACTGATTCTGTACTGAAACATCCGTTGAAGTAGAATATGAAAGGTAGTTATATTCCAGAACAAACAACTAACTTGTTAGATCATTACATCTTAGAAAAAATTTAGCTAATAAGTGGAAGCTGAGCATGACATCCATCCTAATAGTAGCCAACTTAAGCTGCTACAAATACTTATGTGCTTCTTCATTTCAACTACTAGCAATAATTTAAAATTTTAACCGTTTAAAAACCATACAAAAGGACAATATTTAAAAATGTATTTAAAATTCCCAACCACGAATACAAATAAGAAGGTCTAAGCCAGGCTATAACTGACACCACGTCAGTTCTATCAACTAAAGCATTGCAATATATAGATCGATTGTTTGAATTGTGCCGTGCTTGCTGTAATTGCTAATTTATATGTCGACGTGTGTGAAGGCCTACCTTTGGGTTGAATGTATCCAAAGAAGTTCTCCTTAAGAGTTTTAAAATCAGAAGTGTAAACAACGCTAACGTTCAATTCCTGACTTAAAGCTTCTACGGTTGTTTGTTGAAACGAACAAAGTAACAACAGAGGTCTTTAAAAAATTAAATTTCATGATGCATTGCAGTCAAAGGGCTGATCATTATAATAAGCTATTCTGTTTCATAATCTTTAAGTAATTTTTAACAAATCCAAACAGCTTTTTAAACCAATTTTTATCAAACAAAAACATGTTATAATTAAAAAAGAACCAAAGATAAATTATGTCTTAATAATGAGAAAGTATGATAACTATATGAAGTAACTTATTGTTAATCTTTACTTTTATCTCAAATAAAATTGAATGCTTATATCGTAAAATCTTTTAGTTCGAAACAATGTTTAAAGATTCTGGTTAATGTAGTTCTCTAACTGTAAGCCTTAGAATTGTTAATTAATTGATAATAACATATTTAGAAGTAGTTTAAGGTTAATTATAAAATTTTGGGCTAAAATTCGTTACGTTGCAAAACTGTATTTGCAATGAACTTGTACGAATTGGAATGTCAAAATAAATAAATTTATTCCACTATAAACTATTGGTAACATAATTTAGGTTATAAAAATACGAATGAAACATTGCTTGTGTTATCTGATTTCTATTTATGTTTAAATTGAACTATGATTTTGTTAAAAATTGTACAATAAAATATTTTACAATGTTTATAATATTAAAATCAAGGAAAACATAAAATAAAAAATAATCAACAATATAAAATTGGAACAAACTTATTTTTACATTGACCTATGACATTCAGTTACCTGCATAATTGTAGATTCATGGCAGGAATTAGGTAAATTTCGAATTCTTTTTTCTTGCTACCGCATAATAACTATTTAAAAATTAGATTAAGGTAATGATCTGATTTAAGTTCAAAAATAATAAATACATACAGCGCTGGACATTGTTTTAAAATATTATGTTATTTTTAGACATTTTCACAACGAAAGTCCAGGTTCAAAAGTCTTAAAAACAGTTGATTTTGTTTTAAAATTTTGATTCCGGTAAAAATACCCTTCCACCAAAGTTGCCGATCCTTCGGAAAAAGCACTTATGAAATACACCTGCAGTAAAAAATTAATTTTGAGAAGGAAAATGAGCTAAAATCTAACTTGTTTAGCAAATTATAAAGGTAGATATTTAATAGCGGCTTATCATATAAAAGAAAATAAGGTCTTTAGCATTGATTTTTGACCATGTTTAAGCGAATCAGAGACGTAAACCACTTTCCAGTCCGTCTACTCTAAATTTTAAAAAAGACACAAAATATGTAATGTAGGTTTTTAGTTTTAAAAAGCTGTACCAAGCACAGCTATTTGCTTAAATGAAAAAAATGTTTTTATCAATGTGTAAAGATTTCAAGAAGGATTTTAAAACTCAAATAAAAAGTTGTGGGTCAAAAAAACTTTTTTTGGATGAGTTTTGATCTAAAAAATAAAAGCACGGTATTGCTAACTAACTTGAAACAGATCAATAATAAATTCAAATATTATTTATTTCTTTCTCTTATAGGTAGTCACTCAAAACTCTCAGAACTTGCACAAAACATCTAGATAACATTAGATATAAATTAATAACTCTGCAGCCGTTATACAATCCTTGTAGCACAAAACTATAAAAACGGATCTTTAAAGAAGTCTAATAGATAAAATCCGAACTGGTAATTTAACCGGGTTGTAAACTTGGAAGGCTTTCTGTCAGATTAAGTATTTTCGTACGAATATTCTAGGGTGTGAATAAAAACAGGATTGTGAAGCTTCCTGTTTTTTGACAATCCAATATGCTACTTTAGATAGCGTGACTATTTTAATCGAATTTTTTAAAAATCGAATGCCCTCACATTCTAAGGTTATTTTAAGTAATACAGCTCATCCTGTTTCAAATGTAAAAAATACAGGTCTTGGGGTTAATAGGAATATGGATTTTAATCGATCCATATTGGATGGTTTGACCGGTTTACAGAGCATTAGGCGTTCTTATTTTCTAAGGTTCAAAAGAGTGCAGCCAGCGAAATAGTTGACAAACTGAAACAAAATTTTAACTAGACATTTTCAAATATATTTGTT
>JAQGBQ010001352.1:0-12112 GCA_034698485.1 Vertagopus arboreus
ACATTTCATATTATTACTTTTGTGGATGGCTGATCAAAGATTTTATTTTGAGGATTGTATTTTATTTTCAAGATTTTGAACAAGATGATAAATGTTGAATAGAAGAGGGTAGAGAGGATGAGAGTTTAGTCATAATGGGGCTTCTTTGTCCCCTTCTTCTTAAAGGCTCTTTTAAAACATTGTTCTCCTAAGAACGGGATTTACCTCTCTAAGCTCACCCTCACTACTACTCACTGCTACCTCATCATTTTCATCTGTCGTGGTCACTAACCATTATTATTATCAGACTCAATAAATCTGTCCAAAATAAAAACATCTTTTATTAATAAACCTATACTTTAATGCACTACCTATGTACGTGTATTTCAAAAATCCCTTTCCAATATTTTTATATAGAGTGAAATAAATCATTTATTTATGATTTCATCTAGCTTAAATCTACCATCGCAAAAAATAAATTCTAAAAACAATCTAAAAGCTAGGGGGTTTAAACAATGAGGACAGTTTTGAAGCGATGTTAGTTAGTGCCACCACCCACGACATATTAATTTGATTCGTATTGAATAGCCACTCCATGGTGAGGCTGATAGTAGACGTCTTTTGAGTGAGTGTGAATAAGGCGGGATCACCAGGGTGCAATTTTGTTCAAGGGAAGAAAGGCGGATTAAATTGGTGGCTGAGAAAGGGAAAGCGGATCAAGGCGGTGAAAGTCAGACGGGAAATATTGTAAGTCACCATCACCCGTCCTTCTCCCATTCTTCAATTCTTTAATAGTAGAAGAAGATCTCCCTGTTTAACAGAATACTATACAGTTACGGTACAGCTATTATATAGTTGTAGTTGGAACAGATATCAAAAATGTTCAATGGGTCACACAATCACAATGGGACAAGATGATGAGATGGAATCAGTAAAGCTTCATCACTTTTGTATTTTATTCATCTCCCTTCTCTCCATCATCCTCGTCTTATTTTGTAGCAGATGTAAACTAATACTAGTTTTCATAGCCTAAATAAATGACTGCACAACACGTCCCTCGAACAGAGAAAGTAATGTAGATAGAAGAAGAAATGAGAGGAATAGAATTACAAGAATTTGACATGATGATGATAAAATATTATGTCTCGTATATTATATAGTCTCTCAATCTCAAACACAAGATATTACGAGACGAAGGAATCTTTTGACAAGTCGGAAATTTGATTTGGAAGAAAAGGCTAAAGGAAAAGGAGGTTCCTGCTCCTGGCTTCTGTAATTATAAAACGAAGGTTACGTACATAAAATGAGAGATATGCATCTTTACGACGAAGACAAGAAGAAGACGACAGCAGCCAGCCACCACCACCACTGCCAAAACCAAATCCGAATAGATTCTAGATCCTAGATTTCAGTCAGTCAGAAAGGATCTGAAATCTAGTTTGTAGATTGAGAACCCTATAACCAACTATATATGTAGTAGTAATCGCCCTCAGTACGACGACCACAAGTTGATCAACTACTTCCTTTCTACATACCACCACGTATAGCTTAATAAGAGCATCCGGAACTTTTCCAGCCCTCTCCGAGGAGTCAGTGAAATGCTAAATCTCCATCTCTAAAAGTACCAAAGCTTTTGAACATTTTGCTTATACGACTTTGTAGAAGAGAAGGCAAGCAGAACGGGGAAACAACAAACCAAATTTAAATCCAATTCCAAACTAAGAACTCATCAACTGCAACTTTTGTGTATCATTTCTCGTTCAGACTAGCACATTTTATACCTTAGTCGAGTCTACAACTCTAAATGGAAATACTTTTTGTTGACAACTTTTAAAACCTAGAAATTATCTTTTTGCTTCAAATTCTAGATTTCAACTTGCTTTTTTTAGTTCTTTTTTTTCAACCCCGCTGGCCCTATGGTTTCCTTCTTGCAGTGGTTTGGACTTTTTTTTGAATGGACATATCTGTCAATCTGCCCACATTATTCTATAGATAGCTTTAAACTGCTTGAATAAAAAGATACATTTTAGTCATGGAAGTAAAAAAAAAAAAAAGTTTTATAAAAGTGAATGAAACTTGTTCAAAGTTATTTAAATTCCGTTGTTACGCCTATTTGTAAAGTTTAAAGTTGGATGCAAGAACACTTTAGAAAAGCTCTTGAAGAAATAAAAACGGTGGTATCCTATTCCTTAAGGCCTGATGTTGAGGTAACCTTCTGTCATGGGGGTTCTGTGGTGCTTTTTGAAGCTATCTCCTAGAATCTTGAATCTAAAACCCCCTAGGGATTCTTATATCTATTTTTTTCATCTTGTATTTGCATATGACTTTCGTATTTAAAGAGTTGAAACCTCTTTAAAGGTGGAAGGCCTTTCTCCATACTTTCTCTAGAATTCAACATCCAGAATAAATGAGATTTGCCATGTGTAAGTGTTATGCAAATATTGAAACAGCTAAGATGGTAAAAACTTGCATTATTTTTTATCATTTCCAAGAATTATTGATTGTATTGTGAGTGGTTAGGATAGCCATTGAAACCTTGAAGTTTCACAACATCTTTAGATCTTGAAGCCTTTAAGGAAAGAAAAAATTCATATAAAGCTTAACATGTCAAATTAAATATCTATACAAAAAAAATCTATAAATGTTTAAAAATACGGATTTGCGGATTTTGATGAAAAACATCCTGGAAACAGGTTAGATTTTTGCATATCGTATTTCTACTGGTTCACTAGTTAGTGGTCAAAGGTAGTAGTATTGTACATAGTGTATAGATTTGGTTCCTAGAACCGACAGGACATGAAAGGAATTGCGTGTAAAGAAAGATGATAGGAATCTCTGGGAAAATTAACACGGCTTTTCCCCTCTGTGTCTTTTCCCCGGTGGAGATGATATGAGATCTACTAAACCTAACTATATATAGTGACGATGGTTGAAGTCGGTGTGTTTGTAAGTGGTAGTGCACATCCTATATATGAATGTAGGCTAGTGTAAACAGAGATCACTCTAATCCGAGGATGATCATCAAAATCTTCGTGGTTGTGTGTGTTGGATTCTGGGTTTACTTTTCCATGACATGAGTACCTCACAGTATAACTTATAGAACTTATTATAACAAATAGTTTAGTTGGCTAGTTGTTTTTCCAAGCTTGTTATAAGCAAATGTGTAGTAGAATCTAGATGCTGTAACATGTGCCTTTGCGTAAAGCAAACAATTGAATGGTTTGATAGGTTTGGAGAAAACAATCTGTCATTATTTCATCATCTCCTGCTGGATATAATATAATATATCTCTTAGGACGTGGTGGAATGTTTTTCAATCATGAGAGTGTTAGATCACTGTGTAGATCCTAAAGATAGTTGGATATGTCCTTTGAAGCTTTTGTATATCTGGGATAATAATAGAAGTGCAAGGAAAGATCAATAACTGATCTGCTAAGCCTTGCTTTGATGGTAATAGTAGAAGTAGTAGTAAAAGTTTGGGTAAACAAAGAGACAAGGAGTGGATTAGACATTTACTAGACCGGAGATTGAGTTTCGGTGACAAATTCGTGACTTGCATTCCCTTGTCTTGTTAATGTCACTTTTTGTCTATACACCTATATTAGTATTTTGGACTAACGACTGTAGAAAGATATTTTGTATCAATCACTATTTCGGTTTGCGATCACTTGAAAATTAGCAAACTGAGTAATTAAATTGTTGAATCAATTTAGTTGGAAGATTTTGAGAACAGCTTGTATTTGAATTAATTCAGACAACTTCAAAAGCTTTGTAGCATTTTATTTAATTGTAAAGCTGCTACTAATCCAACTTCTATCAGAACTTCTTTTAAATGTGTTTTTTCCAGTCCAGTCCAAATTAAATGTCGTGTTTTTTTCACTTCGGAATTTCATAACTAAGAAAAAACTTAAGATTTCTTTCGCCGGGGTCGACAAAAACTAAAAAACGGAAGATGAATGACCGGGTAAAGTATCGTTTCTTAGAGGAATTGACAGGAAACCATAAATGACTTTAATGACATGACATAGGGTCAAGCACGACTGGACAAGAGTACACATAACATATGGACTTAAATGTACTACGTGCTTTGAGTCCATTTATTTATTTTATGAATTCCGAATCTCATGAAATACTTTTGTAAGCAGATGTTCTATTTTCTCTCGTGAAGTATTGAATAGAAAAATATAAACCCGTAGCTCACAATATTTACACCGGACCATTGTCACTCGTCCTCTATTATCTCGTATAATCTAGAGAAATATTATTACGATTTCTTGTAAAAATCCCAAAGGATTTTAGAGAAAGTCTTTGCCCTATTGAATTTAGACCGACAGTTATGATCCCTTGGAGCTCGAAGATGTTAGAAACTGAAAACCCTCCCGGGTTTCGGGTGGCAAATTCTTCATACAAAATATAAATCCTATTATTCACCAGTCATCTTTTCATTCAAAACATAATCAATACTCATACACTGCAATAATAGTTTCTCGTATCCTTTTTTATCATCTCACGTATTCTTGGAACATTATTTGATTATTTTTATTGTGATAAGAAAAATTTCAAAATCTAAAAGATCAGTATCTCTTTTTAAAAAATAACTTTATTTTTTATATTTCTCACAGTCACAATTTCACAATAATAAAAAAAATAAAAGTCGGGTTTGCTTTGTGTAAAACCACCACTACCAAAGAAAGTGTCAAGTTTCTTGTGTAACTTGTGACCAGATTTGATCTGACTTGTGACTCGTGTGTGAGACTTTCTTTTTTAAATCTAAAATGGGATCCTTAGAGCCACCACAACTATCAAATATATACCAAAGCCATTAGGCATTTTCTTTACACAAGATGGTATATAAGACTTGGTGACAACTCCCAACATGATTGATGATCTATGGCCAATAAATCATTCACACCTTGGCTTGAGCTTTTATTCCTTATTTCTAAACCCTGCTGTAGCCCCTAAATCGTTAGTTATTTTAGCCCAGGATCTATAAAGTGAAGCTCTGTCACTTTAATAACAAAGGTTTTATTATTACAGCTTTATAAAGCTATTAGTCTATTATTCTGGTATCAATTACGTCATTAGTCTTCTTCTATTTTTATTTAAAAGCAGTTGATACAAATATTTGGAGTAAGAAAAAAAGATTGTCAATTTTTCTCTGCAATGTTGCGAAAAAATTAGCATTTAAAATTATAGTGCAAGCAAACTTTCACCTTAGGGGTTTTAACGAATTTGATGATTTTGGGCAACAAAAGTCAAACCTTTTCTTTGGATTTCTATGAACCTTAAAATTTGTGAGTCCCTCAAGCATTTTAGGTTCTTTACTTTTCGAAATGAAATCCCAGCCTTCGTTATTGAACTCTGAAGCTCAATGAGGCAAGCACAAAACAGAGAAGAATACATCGAACATATGGCGAAATGGCATTTGACTCCCAGCGTGAGAGTCACATCATCTTATCCCTTTGTATTGATGGCTTCTGCCTTGCCAAGTGTAAGCATTTTCTGAACACAAAGTCCAAATATCATTGAGGACCTTTTTGAGGATTGAGCATTACGATTATTGCAAGACTCTACACTATAGAAATACATTGTCTATCAAGAGTTAAGAATAGTATAAAGTTTGTGAACATGACGTAAATTCTACAAAAATAAAATAATATTTTTAAGAGTCTAAAGTTCGTTTAATAAGTTTAAAAGCAAGAGTTCTCTTTTAAAAGACTAACATGTTTTCAAAGTAAATTTGGTATCTTTTCCCCTTGTCCCGATCTCTCTTAAGCGGATTGGTTGTTATTGAAAGTTTTGGAGGATATGGATAAAGAAATTACATAAGCGGAGAAAAGGTTAGGTTTGAGTCAATCCATCTCTGAATAGTTTGGTTTGGCCGGAAGCTCTCCTGGTGATTTTGCCTCCCCGAAGTCTACCCGCTGTTTCATTTTTCTAACCTTTTAGCTTTATTGTTCAATGTTGCTCTTTTTTCCTATATAGAGTCATTCCCGATAAGATGAATAAATTCTTTTATAGTCTAGGTGTTCTTCGAGTGAAAGTTAGGATAGGAAAGATGCTGTTATGACCATGCAAGAAAATATAAAAAATGTGTATAAATATATGTGTCTGCAGTGGAAATCGCTAAAAGCTTCAGACCCTGGAAATAAAGATAGAGAGTCAAACAAGGTCCACTATAAAATCCTATGCAGTTTGTCGATATTTTATATTTAGAATTATAGTACGGATTCAGAAGTGCTTTCCGATTTTGAGTATTTTAGAGTGTAAAATTAATTTATCATTTAGATCTAAACCAACCATTGATTTAATTATGCTTCGAGAACATATAAAATTCTATTGATAATAAAAGTACACTGCTGAACCGTCTAATGGAAACCAAGATAAGTGTCGTTCATAGTAGATGTGAACATTATTGACCACAGGATTTCACATTCAAAGTGGTCGGCTTCAGATGGTTTAATAGCCCTTCAAAAATCCTAAGCCGTGACCCCCTCGGCTTAAGTTGTTGACATTAAATGTGAATGTCCCAATGGGGAACAATAGGGAAATGAGAATAAATTGAGATTTTAAGGGAGAGAAAGTGATTGTGTAATGTGTCTAAATATCCCTATGGGATCTGTGAACAACACCCATTTATTTCCTTGTCTCACGTTAACCCACCACACTTAGTAGGAAGAACGTTGGGTAATTCGGTTATTCGGGTTATTATCCATCCATCCCTGAATTTACATTCTAAACCACACTCTAAACTCCCTAATCCTATTCAGATCTTTATGGCCGGATTCCTCTGCATAATAATAATAATGTATATATCATCCATATTATGCTGAGAGTTGTAAGTTGTAGCTTGGCTCTACAATTTGCTACTAACCCTGCTCATTCTTCTTATGTGAAGATTTTGAAAATAGCTATCTCGTTCTGTTTCTGTCTGTGTAGAAGCTGGGAAGATTTATCTTATAATATTTCTGGGGTTGCACTCCAAGAGTCTTCTGCTGCCAGAGAATTGAGGAGAAAGACATGGTGGATGGAGTGGGAATGGGAAGTAGACACCAACTAAAGAGCTTGTTCATGTAATCATGGCATCATATTAGAATCCCATTACAAGTTCCTCTTCTTCATCATTCTCCTACAACACAAGAACAGAATACAACCCCTTCACTGTAATCACACACATTTGGTCTATATAATATATTTATTATATCGTATCTGTTACAAAGGACAAGTTCATTGAGCCAATGTTTCTGGAGATCTCAGTTATTTTAAGTATAGCGTATGCCTGTTGAAGTTCGGAATAATTTTAGAAAGTAGATTGACCTTCAGCCTCCTTTGAATTTAATTGTAATCTTGAAATAGCTAATTCAGGAATATTGTTTCCAAAATACCTGTGCATTTCCTGAGAACTTTCACCGCTATAAATTCTTACTAAATTAACGATACTTGCGACCACCGTTTACCTTTGATCTCTTCTGCATATTTCCTTCTTGCAGTAAATTAGCAGTTTTTGTTGATTCCTACAAAAATAGTAAATATTTTTATCTTAACTTATGCTAAAACGCTGAAAACTGCTAAAAAGTAAATAAATACAAAACACAATTTACTGAATAATATAGGATTTACGACATTGTCTTTAGCTGTCAAGTACCTATCTGAAGTAAAACGGTACATTATATATTTTGAGGTTTTTAACCGTGGGTGGTTGAATTGAGGGAGGCGATGACAAGGGTCATAAATTATCATTTCGTTCATGGAGAAATCCCCTCCTTCTAAAATGCTTCTATACTTTCTCCAGCTTATCATATAAAATGTTAACTTTATACATGGCTCATCTATCTTTAAGTGTCTAAATGCACTTGCTTAAAATTCCAATAAAAAACATTATGGCACTTTCATGTGTATAAGGTAAGTACTAATTTTTTCCTACATACATAAAACACAAGAGACCTTTGCAACAGTTGGCCTTTTCTTGTTATTGAAGATTTCTCAAAAAGAAAGTTGTGACAAACTCCTATCTATTCTAGTTGTAGAAGTTATTCGTAGACATTTATTCATAGGGTTCGTGTAAAAACATGAGACGACCATAGTTATAATTAAATTTTGTAAGGAAAAGTTGACAAGTTATTATTTATTCTAAACAAACCCTAAAACAATTAACCCTCTTGGATGACGAGGCTCTTGAATTTTATGAATAACTAAGTCTTCAAAAACTCCAGTCTTTTCCCGACCCAAATTCTATCAGTCTATCCACAGCCTGGGGGAAATAGTTAATACGATTCGCATATTAATTAGCCAGTTGACTCCCGTTTTCCTTCACCAAGAAGATGAACAAGATAAGATTATAGGACGAGATTTTGAGATGAGATGAACGGGTTGGTAGGTATTCTATATGTACTTATACAATATGTATGTACATGTCTTTCATAATGAAATAATATTTTGTCTAATTTTGTCCCTTAACTTTCATCCATAAATTTCCATAAATCCTTAAGCAGAAATTGGTTTTCGTTTGGTGGCTGTATGCTAACGCATTAGGGATTGAGTAGAAAGTAAGTAAATCGAGTCTTGAGTTAATTCAAAATCCAAACACAATGGATCTACGTATCATGTGTCGTATAGTGCTTTCTCTAACCATCATAACCTGATTATGAGCTAGAATGGATACTAGGTGTGCTCATATCATCCGTAGAGTAACCATTTCGGATGTCATTTAATAGAGGAAGTGGGAGGACATGGGCCCATTTGATAATTCATATTAGCTTCTTTCCACTCTCCCTCTTGGTGGCTTGTGTAGTTGCTTTTGATACTTAATACTGTTCGAAATTGCCTAAATGGATTTTCCTATTTTAGATATGCTAGTTAATTCTATTATCATATTCCTTGGTTTACTACTACTACTACAAAGAAATTGAAAAGTAATTTGGGAACACTCTGAATTTCATGCGTTTGTGATTCCATGGAACGAACCTTTTGAATCGTTCAGATTTTTATCTCGATAGTAGATATTATAAGATTGCAATTAGTGTGGCCTATAAGCACTTTTATAATCCTAAAAGCCTGAATAGGAATCAAGTTACAGTAAATGTGCTGTATTTTTATAATGAACCTTAAATTAATTACAGTTAACACAAATCTTCCTCATCAATTATTCGAGTATTGATCAAATCAATATGAAATTAAGACAAGAGAAAGTATTTTTTTTAATTGAACACATATATTTTATTTATATTATCATCATTTGAATATTCCGAATCTATTTCATTTTATTCAAAATTGTGACCATACAATTACAATCAAATAGAACCCTCAAAGCATTTCGAACAAATGCGTTGCCACTGGTCCAGTCAAAGCATTCCCCCATTCGGATACACACTTCATCGGCCCTTACCCATGACAATTTTCTAAGATTGGCTTTGGATTGAGACTTTAGAAAAGTATCGATCCGTTCTTTCTATTGAATCTCTCTCTGACTCTTGGAACTTCAAGAAGAGTCGAATTATTTGAACTTTGAACAAGATTCAAGATTTTAAGTAGCATATCCTTCCTTACACCCTTAGTTTTAATAAAACTCAACTTGGCACTATTGAATACTATTTACTACGAGCACTTGTACAACGGCTTATATCTTCTCAACCAAATACTATAATATTTATTTCCGAATATAGTATGTATCATTGCCGAAATCACGTTGAGACTAAAGTCTAAGCTAAAAGCTCTATTTCTTGAACGAGAAGATCTTATTAATCTTCAAAAGCCATGATCACCCCGATAAAGATTTTGCCTACAACTCATAAAATCCAAAATCTACTCTCATTCCTCAGACATCTTTGTTCATCCAGTTGAGTGATTTTAGCAAGGAAATGAAATAAAAGCGACTACTGATTTTAATCTGGAATATAAGTTTTTACCCAAAAACCACTTACACAAACGACTTTGTAGAAGAAATGAATTCCCACAGCTATAATAATTTTTAAAGTGTGCTAATGATGACATGATTATTTTAAATACTTTCATGGAAATAAGGAAGCAATTAATTTTAATTATTTTTCTCTAATTGTTTCTTCCAAACAGGTGGATCTGCCGCAGAAGAAGAAGAACGATGGAATGCGTCAGAAGTCCTACAAAATTAAGAAGCTGATGATTAGTCCCTTGATGAACATTAATTTTTTTTTAGTTCCTATGTATAATAGCCTCTAGTTTTTTTTACCTTTGGGATTATTTTTTTCCTAATTAATTTAAATTATAATGGAAGCTGGTTGGTTGGGATTAGAACGAATTCTACTTTTTTTGCTTTTTCTTTGGAGTTTCTTACCACCCCCGGTTGTTCATTGTAGTAAGCAAAAGATAAAAATAAAAACAATTATTTTTATTGTTATTTCTAATTTGTAATTGTTATGATTTTGATGTATTATAAATTTATTTTTGCTTTCACTTTCAGAATGTCCACAATTCATAGCTCTCTCTGGAGTATCTAACAAAGGAAACATCACATCTCCAGGCTATCCTATGAACTATCCACCAGATGCAATTTGCACCTATAAACTTCAGGTAAATAATATTTTTTTGTATCTATATCCAATACACAAAATTGATATGAAAGCTCAAAGGGTTTGAGATTTCCTCTTTGTCTTCAGATTGTGATTAGATTTGAACAAATGTGATGAGAAAATGATCACTTTTTCTCCAATTTTTGTACCATTTTTCGCCATTGTACTTTGTATTGTATATAATACCATAAAGAAATGCAATACAACACTTTTATAACAAAGGGCAGTGAGGCAGCTCTTCTTGAAAGAAAGTGTTCATAAGAGGAAATCCATTTGTATCCTAAGTTCGTTGGAGTAAATGTGTAAAATGAGTAAATGCATTTGGTTTTCCTTTGACTTTCACTAGTCTTTTTGTCACACACTCTTTTCACTCTTGATGTTACATATATGCAATGTTGGATCATGGATGTGTATTTTTTTGTCTTGTGTTATTGTTTAGGGTGAAGCATGGCAGGGTGTCAAGATCGATTTTTACCTCTTTGACCTGGAACCACCATATTCTGCAGGGTGAGTCAAATCAAAACTTAAGCATCTAAAAACGACAAAACTTTCTTTAAAAAATATTAAAAGAAAATATGGATTAGAAAGAACTTGATTTAAGAACCAAAAACATTTAAATCTACAGATTTTTATATTTGTAATCGAATTACATTTTACAACTTTGGTCTTTGACAGATGCCTGAATGATTACCTGGAGTTGAATACAGTAGACACACACGGACAACGGACATTCCGAGGTAGATTTTGCGGAGATCAACTTCCAGCTCCTATATTGGTTCTTCATCCCGTGGTTGAATTAGTCTTCCGATCTAATCATGCGGCTCATCACTTGGGATTCGTTGCTGCCTATGAGTTCGTTGATGAAGGTATCTATATCACATCAAATTCATTAATATATTTACCTCTAGAATCTAGATAAGAGAAGAATTCCTATCGATTATAATAATATCCTGTTTGTCTCTCAATGTTATTTGAGTTCTAAAACTCCTCCCATATCCTATCCTTCTATATCCGAATAATCCTGTTATCTGCGTCTAAAGGTGATGAAGAACATTGTACGTGCTTTGTAAAGTTTACATCTCGCCTTCTCAGTTCACAAGATCAAAGAAATTCTACAAGCTACACCAAGTCCAAAGTTGTAGATAAAAAGTATTTCTTTCTTCATGAAACTTTCTCCAAGGAGAAAACTTTCACCACAATACTATGAACTAGAGTAGGGATGAAGTATACAGAGAAATAAATATTATTATATGACGTGATGTATAGAATCGGGACATCCGGGTGTAGTCATTCATTCACTCATTCTTCTCTATATTCTTATTTTGACAGCTGAAGTAAAGACACCGAGACTCAACGCAACATCCCCTTGTGGAGAAGTTGTCAGTGGTATTGGTGCTGTGATCACTTCGCCTGGTAAGTTAACTCTAAACTTCCGACTTATCATACGACCACAGAAAATACCAACTTTTTTTTATACTGTATCCGATAAACCAATTCATATGCAAAGGAACTCAGACTCTTTGAATCAGTCGTCATCAGACAGTCCATTCAAAACTTCAAAATCTTTTGTGTACCACTTTGTATTATGT
>JAQGBQ010001353.1:0-12112 GCA_034698485.1 Vertagopus arboreus
TTTTCACTGAAAAATAAAAACCTATATACTTGACCTCTGTGACCTAAGGGTAAAGCGCTAGGTCAAAAAAACAAAAACAAAAAACGTTTTTATATTTCCTTTAACTTCCGTAGATGCCGCCCCCGGTCAACAAAATAATTCATAACCAATTTTTATGTGTGTTTTTGGGGATCTTTTGACCATTCTAGAGGTCAATAGGGTCAAGTTACAGGGGCGGTACAATACTAAAAAATGATCATCATTTCAATGTGCACAACATATAAAAAAATTGGAAAAATCTGTCGGGACCTAAATTGCACCTACTTAGTGCGATGTTCTTTAAATTTTTAAATAACATATGAAAAGTTATTTTTAACATCTTATTCAAGGTTAACCAGCACAACGGAGTACATGGATAAGTTTTTCAATAAGTATAAAGTAGTTTACAGTACATTATTGACCTGATGCTAGACCAAACTTTTGAATTGGGAAACTTTTATATCGTTCAAGTAATTGAGTTGACCGTTTTTGAGTAATTGAGTTCCAATTACTAATTACTTTGGTTTTTAAAATAATTAATTATCAATTATTAATTATTTTGCTTTGAACTTCAATTTTTAATTATTAATTACTAATTATTTTCAGTTTGAAAGTCAATTATTAATTATCAATTATTAATTATCAAAATGTTCAATTAATTGGTAATTATAATTTTCAATTAAAATAATTGCCCAGCCCTGCGTATATGTATGGACATGCATATATTTTCTACATTCAATACTAGACAGATAACTATACACACTCACAGTACTGTGAGTAGTGATGGACAGGACATCTTTCTAAAAAAGCTAATGGACTATTTCTAATTTAAATTACTCCATTTATACGTATATATATTTATAAACTCGAATGTAACAAATAGATAGTTCAGAATATTTTTATTAAGCTACTAATACTTTTAAAATCAAATTTTCATTAATTTTACAACTACATTGTATTCTAATGAAATATATAATCTATACTTCTACTAATGACGTTATCAAAAATTTGCATTTAGTAAAAGGATAAATTGAATTATTGCATGACCTTGGTAAGTTTTTAGTTAGATCATAACTTTCCTATATACACAAGCTATGTCTTTAATTACTACTAATTAGAATTGATTCTGGCCTTTAAAACATGACAATAAGTCTCAGACATTTGAAAATACATTACTAACGAACTGGAAATGGTAATTAAGATAAATAGCAACGTCAGTGATTATTTATTTAATTACCGAGAGCATAAGCCGTAATTTAAAGTATGATAATAATCAGATAAGCATATCCGTATATATATAACATTCTCGGTAAATTACGAACATCAGAATCATATTTTCTCATCATCTCACAACAGCTCCAGTTCATCCAAAAATTTACAATCATGAAGTTTTCAATTTCATTGGTAAACCAATATACAATAATTTTAAAAAAAACATTTAATTTCTTTCCATTAAGGATGGCTACGTTGTTTATAGATTTTTGGGTTTGTGTTACTTCCAAAAATAATTAGAGTATATTTAAATTTTAAATTGATGCATCTTACAGGTCGTGCTCACGATTGTCGGAGCTGTTACAGCTAGAACATGCAATCAAGGAACGTCCAACGGACAGGTCAACATTGCTACTCGTTTTGCCCGTGGTGTAAATGGGGCTGGTGGGGGTGTCGGTAACTCAGGGTGTCTTAATGGAGTAACCAACTCTGGTCAGCTTGGACGATCTGCCCGATCCCCATATTTCAACGGTAATCAAGGAGTATCCAACGGACAGATTAACATCGCAACTCGAAATGCAAGAGGGGTCTACAACTCAGGGGATATTTCTGGTGGGTCCAATTCTGGTCAAATCGGACGCTCTGTCCGATCAGTAAATTTATCCGGTGGAGTCGGTAACTCAGGGACAATTACTGGAGGAAGCAATTCTGGTCAGATTGGACGCTTTGCACGTAGTTTAAATTACGTTGGCGGTTACGATCAAGGACTATCCAACGGACAGATTAACATCGCAACTCGAAATGCAAGAGGGGTTTACAACTCAGGGGATATTTCTGGTGGGTCCAATTCTGGTCAAATCGGACGCTTTGCACGAACCTTAAACTTATCCGGTGGAGTCGGTAACTCAGGAACTATTACTGGTGGAAGCAACTCTGGACAAATCGGTCGCCAGTAGTTTCGTAAGCTCTGGTCAGCATGGAGGCTTCTTTTTCCAGAATAATTTTGATGTCAATTAATTATTTAAATGAACACAATAATTCATTGAGAAATGAAAAATTAGTTTAAAGAATTTGGATATGTGTTTTCTTAGTGTTTAAATACTTTACTAGTTTAATTTTTTTGTGATTTGTTAAACAAGATTTCAATCAAATAAACATGTAAAAAATAAGAAATTGAGTTTTCTATAAAAAAAAGCCTAAAATGAGTCCTCAAAATTGTTCACTAATATTTCTTGTAATATTTTTTTAAACCATTAATTATTTTAATTAATGAGACTATGGGACTTCACTTCAGAATCCCTTCAATGTAATTTCTGCTTCATAGCATCTCTTCATCGAATCTACGAATTTTATGGTGACTTCCGATTTCCGAGTAAAACCTTTTCCAGATTTCCGAGATTTTGGAATTCATATTTCTTTCTACATAATAATGTTACAGGTGTTCATTGGGTTTTATATTCGGATATTAAGATGACCATTTGATAACGTTAAGTATTTAAAAAAAACATATTCGATAGTCTATATATCTGGACTATCGAATAGTTTCTGCGATATCGACGAACGAAGTGAATCGCACTGTTGTACAACAATGCAGATTGGGATTCAGACTGGGTGATTAAAACTTACTGATAAATTCAAATCATTAACTTCGTAGTAATTGCAATGCTAATCTGTTCTTGATCTGAAAAACCGGTCAGAAATATTATGACTTGATGTAAAACAATAGCATAATAATATTATCAATATTTAAAAAAAACAATGCTCGTAATCACTTTAATAATAATGTTTTTGTAATATATGAAATCCGGGGTTGGTAATTTTTCACTTTTTCACCTAACCTAACCCAACGCTGACAAAATCAATACATTTGAAAGATAAAAACATTTGATTTATGAAATTATGATGGTATATATGAAAAAAACAACAAGGGTCAACATAGTGGGTGGGATTTTGTACATGCGGGTCGTCGATATTCAATTCTGAGATTGTTAACTCCAAGAGTTAACAAGTTTAGGGATAAATATTGACGCCTGGCGTGTAGCAAAATGTCAATCTTTTAGCCGAAATTCAATAATTTAAAAAAAAAATTTAAACAAAAAACACCTATGGGTATTTTTTATAAAAAAAATCCCAACTTTTCATCTTTCAGCCCATATTTTTAGAATTCGCCTAAGCCGTGATCTTCCATGCGAAAAAAAATTGAGAAAAAAGTACCTTTCCCTATACCCGTAATACTAAAAAAAATCTTATGATGATTTTTTTTTCTATACGATTTTTTCCCGAGAAACTTTAAACTTTTTTAAAAAATGTATGCTATTTGATGTATTTTTTGGTCCTCTATCACATCCTAATAAAAAATCCTTATGCGAACCCATCCTTTGTCTTCCTATTTTTATTGGTCTAAAAACGTGTCACTATGATTTGAGTCTAAAATATAAAGATAAAAATATATTTATGAGGATTTTAAAAAAAATGCAAAAGTGTCATAATTGCCGATAAAATTAAACGCTTTACTTATGGGACAGTCCTTAATTTGCATAATTTTCGAGAAAACAGTGAGAATAGGATGAGTGATGATGATGAATTTAAGTCACAGTTTATTAAATTCTTAATGAATCTGAGAAATTGCGATAACAATAATATCAATATTATCATCATTACCGAAATACCAAAAAATTATAATTTGTAAAATACATAGTTGATTGTATCAAGCCAAACACATTATTATAGGTTCCGTTGATTCATACAAGATTATCTTAACGTATAAGATAATAATAAGTACTCACGTACATATATACAACAATTTATATCAGAAGAATAAAACTTAAATATATCCATAATAATAAGAAAGCATGCACACTTTTTAACTTTTAATAACACCAGTACTCACATAACAACATTATAATTATTATTATAATAAGAAGGGAATAAAAATTGTAGCAAAGCTATACAACAGGTCGACTTTTATTTATAGTAATAAAGTTGACATAATATACGACCCTAGTAATCTTAAGATATCAATTCTGGAGACAAGGAACACTCAGGTTGGACAAAATGCATGGTAGATTCTATAGGACCTTCTCAGAACAAATTAGCTACTTAACATGCACAAATAAACTAAAAATAATATAATAATAACCGTCTTTTGTACTTGAATATATGCAAGAAGA
The DNA here is from genome assembly GCA_034698485.1 of Vertagopus arboreus. NCBI lineage: Eukaryota > Metazoa > Arthropoda > Collembola > Entomobryomorpha > Isotomidae > Vertagopus > Vertagopus arboreus. The sequence goes on from JAQGBQ010001353.1 coordinate 4,401, forward strand.
TAATAATGCATAGACTAAAGATAAACATTCAACGACACTCCAAGTGGTACTTTAAAGGGCTTGTCTAGTTCTTTAGTTATATTATTTATTTAACAGGGAGTCACCGAGCTGGAATCTGTGGCTGATTGCTTTTTTTTAATGTCAAAGGGTTAGCCGCATTATTTGGAAAAATGTTTCACAGTGCATTTAAAAAAAATTAAATTCCCGAACATTATTGTTTAGTAGGAGTGTGTGTGGTAGTATTATTATTGCAACAAAATAAAACTCACGGAATTGAAAGGAAGTACTGGACAATGGATTAATAAACTTTTTCAAGTGAACACCTTAGGCAGAACGTGGTATCAAAACCCGAACCATTTGTGAATCTCGTTTATCTTTTCTATATCTTCACTCGTCAACTTGTTTGATCTTCTACTATAATTTTGGTTTTCTTGATTGATTCTTCTTTTTTTACTACTTTCTTTATCAACTGTTAGAAAAACGAAGGTTAAAAAGTGCAAAATGTTTTTTTTGGCGTCACTGCTATATATTGACTCTCACATTGGCAAAAATTACAATGATTGACTACTATGAGCACCCACTTGTTGTTAGATAGATTAAATTCAAACTGCTACAGACAATCCTTCTTCTTTGATTTTAGCTATAACATCCTACAGACATAATTCTTTTTACTTTCTATGCATGCAACATCATGCAAGTTCTAGTCCTCTACAGATTTAAATTGGAATTGGACTTTTTGAGGAGGAGATATTTACAAAAAACTGTCGATGATCAAGGCAAAAAGACTCACGTAACAATCACTCAGTCCTCCGAGATTTAAAATTAAGTCTATTTGCCTCATTCCACCTAATAATTCCTTAATTAAATTAATAACAAAAAAAAAACAACCGCGTCATGAACAGAACCTATATAGATATATAAATCCTACTTACTACTCACTCATTCAAATCCGTTCTTTTAACTATCACCATTCTTAATGAAAAGGTTCTGTAAACTGCTGTACACTTAATTCAAATTCCATAGACAAAGTTAAAAAGTCAAAAAACAGGGTTGCTTCTTCTTATGTATATCCAAACCCCAAAGTTCTTGTATATCTCATCATCAAACAGTCAAAGATTCATTACTAGTAGCTAGTAGATTTTAAACTATGTAGTAGTAGAGATACGAACGTTGAGAAGTCACGAGGAAATAGTATTTAATAGTTAATAAAAACTAATAAGAGTTATTGATAATAAGAATCGTTTGTGTGCAGAAATGTGCTGTTTTGTTGCCCATCACTTAAAAAGAAGCTAGTACTACCACGGCGGCTCACGTTCGCAGCCAGATACGATGATTTTTTTATGTATTAAGCTAATTGTAAAATGTGAAGATTGATTTCGGATTCTTGAAAAGGATTCTCTTTCCCTTTCTTTATAATAATTCACTAACTCGTCTTCAAAATTCATAGACGATCGAGTCGAAAAGAGTCTTCAGCTGAGGGGTCCAATTGTACTAAATCAGGATCCGCAAGCATATTGAAACCATCCATGTCGATTGGACCCAGACCGTCCCTCAGTGCCTGGGCTTCATTTGCCAATAAGTCTTCGGAAAAATCTGAACCCAAAAATTCTAAATTTAAACGTTGCATGAACACTCCTATATAAATATGGATTTAAATATTTAACTTTATTAAGAACGCAAGTTACCGGTAAATATTATGTCGGGTATGCTTGTCGGAGTTTGGGGGGTATGTGGCTGGTGGTGTTGAGGGGATTGCTGTGTGTTCATTCCGGCCGTTTGACCAATTTGCTGCTGGCCCGTGTTATAAAAGTATGGCGAATTATTTACCATCCCACCTCCCTGAAAATATTTACAAACATTTATAAAAAAAAACAGTTAAATAGATCCTTTTTAAGTTTTTTGAATTATATTGCAACGCATTATTAATATCGCTATATCCACACACTCGAACCACACCACGCTCTTTTTGAGAAACATTTATGGAAGCTAATAGCAGTTGTTAGCAAGATAAAGCTTTAATCTTGTTTTTTGTAAAAATAAAAAAAATAACAAAAATCAAATCAACCTGCCAATGATTATTATTTCTTTGTGGTGACGACCCTCCCTAAATAAAATTTAGAAATCATGAACTCAAACAAAAATATAATGATCTTTGTAATGAATTAAAGAAGAAAGCATCGACTTTGAAAAATGAAAAGGTATTGAAAAATCTGTTTGAAAACATACCACAGTAATTTGCTCAAAATGCTGTTGCAACGCATTTGCCTGTTGGCTGTTGAAATAGGATTCTGCTGAATTAAGGATTTGAGGCGGACCACCAGGACTCGAAGGAGCTGAGAACTGACCATCTAAAGGACTTGGACTCCGGAACTATTAAAGCACAGGTTGACAAACATACATCAATCAAAATTATACTTCAAACTCTACAGTTTTCAAATCATAGTTGAAAATAATAATAAAATAAATCATAAAAAATAAACCACAATTACTGGCAAAGGTGAATTTAGAGGACTAGGTCTTGGGGGACATCGGTATGCTGTCAGCATCTATAGTTTCGTAAAATCCCAGCCATGGTTTAATAAAAACATAAATAAAAACAGATACAAAAATAACAATTAAAATCATCGGTCATTCACTTATAAAGCTTTTTTCATGTCTTAAATATGAACAAAGCCAACCACTATAGAGGAATACGCTGGAATTTCTTGTACACATTTTTCCCATACTGTTTATAAAACTACTGACTATGAATTAGATATAGAAATAGAAACCAACTGATTACGTACGTTGTCATTTTGGGAAAAGTTTTGGAATGAATTCACGTTGACGTTTATGGGATTATCCATCATTTGTTGCTGCTGCTGTCCCTGAGAATTTGATTGAATCGGTTGCTGCTGCTGCTGGACTTGAGGTTGGTGTTGGTGCTGTTGTTGTTGTTGCTGCTGATGTTGTTGTTGAACCTGGTTGTTTCCAGAATGTTGTTGTTGTTGCTGCTGATGTTGGTGATGAGGTTGAGAAGTTCGCTGATTTGCACCTTGTTGCTGCTGGGAATTATTGGAATTAGGCGGAGGGTGAGGCGAGCCACCGGTTGGTGAGTATGTCAAGGATATCGGACTCTGCAATAGAAACATTAAAGTATTAATATCCCGTCCTTTAAAATTAAACTAATGTATGTTTTAATAATTACGGTTGAGTATGGTGAGTTAGTTAATTGAGAGTCCTCAGCATCTAGGGGAGGTCCCTGAAGGGGAGGTGTGAACTGAAAATTCGTAAGGTCAGGCAAAGATCCGGTAGACACAGAGGAAGGGATTTCTAACAGGTTGGGTCCATCGCCCACTGTATTTGGTATCACTGAATTCGGGTCGTGTTGCTTGGACGTTTGATCCATCGCTGAGAGCCCGTAATTGTCTCGAGGATCATTGGAATTGTTTGAGGATTCTTCACTAGAGTCAGGGACCACGGAGGGGATCATAAGGGAGTGAAGAGGGGAGTGCAGGGCAGAGTCCGAGTTGGCTCGTCTCCAGGGGGCATCCCCTGCTCCAGGGGGGGATAAGTAATTTGTTGTGTACATCCCTTGGGAACATAGATTGGAACCGGAGTTTCCTCCAGCCATTGCTGAGTTCAGCATAGACAGGCTGGGTGGGGAGGCATAAGGTGCATCCGGTCGGTGATGCGTCTTATGCACCTTAATTGGGCCTATTGAGTTTCGGGAATTACGGGGTGACGATGAACGGTTGAACATCTGACCTCCTTGTTGCTGTGAAATATAAGTAAAAAAAATATTGATAAGCAATCATTCAGAATACCGGTTCATTAATTAACTTGATCACAAACATACTGGACTTTCGTACTGCTACTGTTAATTTCTAATAGGTCTTCTAAAATCATATTCCTGACCAGTCAGACAAAAACATATTCGATGGAAATACGGATATCCGATCCACATTAGACATTAAATACTACAATATCTTACATAGTTTCTTTTAAGCATTCCATACAATTCACAATACGTACTTTCGTTATATTGATCTATAAACTTAAATTATTATTACAACGAGTTTAGAGATTCTTCATTCAAAACGAAGCCAGACAGACAGAAACAATTAAAATACATCTCATCCTCACGTAGTTAACACAAATCTGCAACCATCAGTTCGAGAAATTCCATACCAACTACAAACACCTACTAGATATCGTGTTGATAGAAATAAAATTAATCCAGATCCTTATCCATACTAAAGTGCAAAAAAAATACATATGACTGCTTGTTTGTGGTCTTTATACAATACACATTAACGTTAACCACAGCAGCATTAGCAGAGTTCTATCCATCATCACCTTCTGCTTCATTGTTGTAGTAGTCAACCGGTGCAAAAAAAAATTCTAAGGGAAGTGTTCCAGCCAACATGAAAAATTCTTATTGATCAATTTAACTAGCTTCTACATCCTATGAAATCCAAGAGGATAGCTTTTTGCCCATCCTTCGTATCATCATATAAATATAAATATGAAATCCAGCACAAATAATTTACATTATTATCTCACGAAATTCATCCACCTCACAGCTACTACTAACTATTACAACTATCTTCAACTTATTCCTCCAAACTTGAAGACCTTGAGCAATGGTTGGTTGTCAATTAGCAAAAAAAAACAGATATTACATTGATATAGTATGAAAAAGTAAAGTCGAAGCTCTCCAGCCCGCTCGCTCAGCTCATCATCCTAATTTACTTGATTACCTATGATGGTTATCGAGGAGGATCGAACGAACGCCACAGCATGAAACTTCCTCCACCTTCTCATGAACAACAATTAGCTTCTTGGTGATTGGTGGCTAGTGTTTTATTATTATTAACAACAAATATATTCCCATTGTTAGATGTTATTCAATCCTGTATTATCATTTACATTGAAGTAGACATTTAAAAACATGCAACAAACACTTAATAAGATGATTATGACGTACGTACGAACAACTGGTTTGTCTTCGTCACTTTACTAGGAATTACTACTCCCTCCATTTCCTAAATTGTTGTTATATTTCTAATGCTATCGATCTTTCTTATTAAAAAATAGTCAATGAAAAGTTGGAAAGGCCAAATAGGGTGGATTGGAAAACACTACAGCGTCTTTGGTCTTTTATAGATTTGTTTGTAAACAAATGACTCACAATATTTCTATATCTGATTATTGAATGAAAATCAAAGCAAATGATCTTAATCAGTAAGCTCTAACGTCATCATGAACATATTTAACATAACTTCATCCGTCATATTATTCACACTTTCCGTTATGTATGGCCATTGCAATCCATTTACTATTAACTAAATAAAAGTATTCAAGTAATATAAATGTTTGATGTCATGATGTTCAACAAAGTGCAAATATAGTTTCCATTTCCCCACTTTTGACTACAATCTAATCAAATTATGCAAAGCCTAAAAAACGGCCTTCAATAAACATTGACATGTTGAATATTGGCAATATTGAATACATTGCATGTGTTATACATCACACATCATAATATTTAATCTCTTGGTCGGTCGGTGGCAATTCAATGAGATTTAAACTAAACTAACAAGGCTACTTCACATTTGTAGTCATAAACCTACCAAAATCATAATCTAATGAAGCAATGAATTATGAATTAACACAAAATAACAAGTTCCATAACTAGAAGTTGCAAAAGTTCCGTACGAACTGTCAAAACTTGTCTGCCCCATTTTTAGTATCAATCAATCATATAATTTAGCTGCAACTTTTTCGACAATTAATTCATCAGCTAATTCCAAAGTGTCAAGTGTCTAAGGTAAAAAATCTCCAGCCTTCTTGACGTAATTACTCGTCTGATAGATAATGTAGTTGATGATAAGAATTACCTTATCCCCATGATGATGATGGTGATGAGGCATGTTGTTGATATCGGGTAAACTGCCACCCCGGTAGGCCGGCATATTATTAATGTTCAGAAATTGCTGTTGACCTTTGGGCAGTTCTCCAGGCCCCCCTGGGGGTTGTCCAGGAACTGGAGTCTAAAAATGCAAAAATACACAAATAATTACAAAAGTTACTTTAAATTCTCTTCTTGTAATGAACATGTATTAGATTTAATTTAATTACCCTGGACTGTACCCCCATCACTTCTTTCATGATCTGTTCAAAAGCCTCGGTTTCTTGCCGTTGCTTTTCAATATGTTGAGCGATCTTTTCGCTGAACTTTCTCGGGTTATTTTGGTTGGATGCCATCGTCGGTTTTTCTTGGCTATCGACGAGTGCACTGATTTAATTTTCAACAATTGTTCAGATAGCTAACGATAACTAACAATCAAGTAGTTGTCGAAGCTATAATAATAATAACACTTTAACACAGAAACAAATCTTTTTGGCACCATGGAATAATAGAGATGAAGAACTGTACGGAGGGGTCAGAAGTGACCTGACGTAGTAGTATAATTAAGGACTATCGACTGCACTTGTCGACTCTGTCCATTTTCATTGAGTATCGAGTAGTAGTAACTAGTATTGACTTTCGAACTAATTGTCCTGGCCAATGTTGAAAAATTGGCAAAGGGACTCGAAATCCCATGAGGTTAATTTTGACTTTTTGACGAATTTCTCCAGCCTTTCTTCCCGTCTTTGGTTCAAGCTCGTTCAATCTTTAAAAATAATCAAAATATGAATTAAAAAGAAACTCAAAATGTTTGTTTATTATTTACAGCTAAAAAATTGTAAACTTACGTGCAATCTAGACAGTCATTTCATTCATCCCACTTAAACATAATTGGTTAATGAGTTAACGACTCTCTATTGGGCCATAAGCTGAGGTCAGAGGTCAGCGTAGCACCAAAATCCTGTCCACTTCTTCTAAAATCGTGCGCTACAAATTCGAGGAATTTCGAAACTAGTTGGTCCAGTCTTCTCCTTCTTCTTGTTTACTTCATCTCATGATTTTTTAACCTTTGACCTTGAAAACATCCCGCCACCCAGCAGTTCCTTGGATGACGATGAATGGACTTTGACCCCCACTACTACCAACAACCAACACGAGTTGCAATTAAATCTCCAGCAGCAGCCTCAATGATCCAATTGTCCAGCAAAAACGCTGCTATTTATGAAGCGTTTTATTTAGCTAAAATGTTTAATAATGTCCAGCTTATCGAAACTACACACTACAACTGCTGCTGCTGGAGATAAGGACAAAAATTGTCTGTCCGTCATCCAGGGATTTATTAGGGAGGGCTCCAAACTCCCTAGAAAACAGTTCAAAACACTTGAAAATCTTGTGTATTTATATTTTATATTCCTTGTTTTTAGATTTGAAAGTTGATAGGACGAAGAGCGTATATTCTCCCCTGTTAAGTATTTAACTCTTTGGAGGAGCAATGTGTAGTAATGAATATGTAAAAAGTGTATGTGCTCTAAACTGAATATATGGAATAAACAAGAATAATTAGTTTTTTTTACGAGAGATAAAAAATATAGGCTATAGACAGTAGTATAGAGCAAGACTGCTTTTGTCCAGAGAGCAAACCACAGTGTGAAATCCTATAGGAAAACTTGCAAAAAATATTTAGACATTTTTTCAGCAGTCAGTTTTTGGATACCATTTTAAACCTATTATGTGTCCAAACGTGGCTAAGGAAAGTCGTTGGAAAAAACTGCTAGAATTCCGGTGGTAGAAAATAAATCTAGCATTCTAGTGCCGTAGT
>JAQGBQ010001354.1:0-12108 GCA_034698485.1 Vertagopus arboreus
TCCATATTCATAAAGGACAACATGTTTATTTCTGCATTTTTAACTTTTGTTTATTACTTTAGTTTTAAGCAAATAAACAAAGTCGGATGTTTTCTGCACTTGCACGCGTTTCGGTTAGATATTGACAATAATTGACATGCTATTTCCATTTCGGTTTTGGATTCCTAGATTGATGTTATGTTGGAATATCTATATATTAATTTTCAAATCGTACAAATCTCTCTTAAGCGGATTTCTTTAGATTGCAGAGGTTTGTAAGTTAATTCATGTGTTTGTTTTTATAGATTTTGCAAGGACTATAGCAGTTCCACGTTTATGGGAATAAAAAACCGATGACTTCTAGCTTGTTAACATTAAATAAATTGAAATAAGACGAAATGGAAAAGATGAACAGAATCAGTTTTGAGTTTAATTTTAATTGCCCCTAGTAAATAAACAATATATGAGACAAAGTGCCCTAAATGACATTTACAAAAAACTTTAAGCAGCAAATATTTGAGAATATGCAAAATGACGAAAAATGATAATTAACTAACTGTGTTCAAGAGAAAGTAGAGGAATAGATTACTAACATTTTAAAATGGTGCCAATGCCAAGTTGAGGTTCAAACCCATCTTGAATAAATTATTGAAATACAATGTGGTGGCCAAGTCAGAGAAGACAGACGAGGGACTTTAAGACCACTCTCGGGTCCTCAGCAGGTCAGTACTTTATCAATATTTAAACGCAGAGTGTATTCGATTAATAAGTTAATTTTATTTTCAATCGGTACCTAAATGCTAATGTAAATGAATGTTTAAAAAGATCTTGATGATGGGGGTGGTGGCTGGTCCACAGGATGTTCCCATTCAACTTGCTGGATACAAGTGGCCCAAGTGATATTGCTTTTGACTGTGATGTGCCCTAAGGAAGTGAGTTTGGACCAAGAAGTGTCCATGTCCATCCCAACTGCAAGTTCAAGTGTCAGTCCAAATCCAACAAATGAACCTTCGAATATTTCTACGAAATTCCCAGCCTCATCTTCATTACTAAAATCCCAAAAAATATCCACGTCAGGATTCCCAGGGCCGGCGACAGCGGGGGATGGACCGGATTTAATTGTGACAACCCCGCTGGGTCGGGTCAGAGGTCGAGTTTTCAAGGTGTCTAAAACTGAAGGGTTGGTCGGAGGATTTCTCGGCCTACCTTATGCTGAACCTCCTATTCATGAACTTAGATTTCGGGTGAGTTTTGTTTCTTTTATATATGGACACTATAATTATAGAAGATCATTGAAAGAATTTTAAAGCCCGTGAAAAAATTTGTGAGATTAGGATATTTCTGGCTACCAACCTGTAAACGATTGCTATTCTTAGTTCCAACCAATATAGCATAAAACGTAAAGTCAGCTATAATGGTCTCTTAAATTAAGCAATATTGCAGAAAAGTTGTTCAAAAACTGAATGGAAAGCTAAATATAATAAACGAAGAGTAAAGCCATGAAAGTTGTCTTAGGCCAACTGTGTTAACTAATTTTAAGCATAGTTCAACCAGGCCAGGAACCTGCTCTTAATATTGTCGATATTGATGAGGAAATTATGTATTCAGTCGGTGTGTGTCAAAGAGTCTCTCATCTTCAGAGTCTGTAAATAATGTTGAGCTTGAGTCTGCTAGTCTTAATTCCCAAAGGAAAATGTAAATAGGCTGATTATGTCAAAGGGATTCTTGAATGACGAAGAATATCTCTATTTCAAAATATTCTCAAGCAATTTCAAATACTCAAGATTAGATTAAACGCAGCGGCTCCTTCACAATTACATCAATGGACCAGAATAGAATGATAAGCATGTAGTAGATTGGTGTATCATCGAAACCTAATCTCATTTAATCCCGTGTCATTCTCCAATAACAAAAATGTATGGAAATACAATTAAGGAATTAAGCTATTTATTCTAAGGGCTGTTCACAAATTATCCAAAAATAATCCTGAGTTGTTAAGCGAGAACGCTTTGTCTGCTATTTCTATTAATTCTGTCTGGAAGTCTTGAAAATTTTCAGTTTTTTTGTAATTTATGAACAGTACCAAAGATGACATTTTTATAAACCGTATTTTGTACACGAATTAGAAGTTAAAGGCTGGAGAGAATCCTAACGATAATAAATTCCAGCCGATTCCTCGCTAACCTTGTTAGAATTACAAAGGCTTCGACTTTTATCGGAGAAGTATACGAGAATTAAGGTCAAAGGTCAACTGTCACACATACCTACACCATTCAGGCTTATCCTGATGTTATAATCCGTTGGTTATATCTTATTTGATCATTAACGGAGTTTTTATTGGAGTCTTTACGTCATGAGATCTCTTTTTTGATCGTAGGAAATAAAACTCTTGCCTCAAGTCGTGTCTAATAGTTTCTGTTCTTAATTACCAATTTAGAAACGAAAACTATATACCGCTTTTAGAGACATATAATAATACTTTTTATCGTAAAAAAGACTTGATGTGACACAACAAACAGATTAACCACAGATTAAAAAAATAGTTCAGCTGTACTGTAGTTGTAATCTGACAAGGGAACTTTTTAGCTGACAAATATTTGTTTTTTAAAACTTCACAATGCTTAAGAAGTGTTTTTAAAAATGTTCCCGTTTCAAACTAAATAATATGATGAAGAGTATTTTTGTGAGTGTGATGAGATGGAGATTAGATAATTAAAATGTTAAAATGTGGTTTGGTGTGCCATATGATATACGAAATGTTTTATTATTATCCTCCGGTTGGTTAGTCATTTTGATCTCATTTATTACACATCTCTTTTTAATTGTCTCTTAATTACTCTCCATAATTGCTATTTCCTAGGTAGGTTTAGTCAACTAGAAGATCATTTGTTATACTTTCAAGTACAGTCTTCTTCTATTGCACACAGGTTAGAAAAGTACCAAGAGTTTTAATTACAACTAGTAAAGAGTACTTTAGACTTTCTTAATTGACACTAATGGCCTCTTCTTATAACTTTGCTCTACATTTCAAATCCCAAGTTTTTAAACCGACCTTCAAAAGACTGGAACTGTTACTTTCTAATTATTATTATTATTATTATTATTATGAGAGTTTGTCACTAGAAATCCTGAAAATTGCAACGAGTCAACCTTCTAAAGCAATTGTCAACTTCACGAAGGAGTCTAAAGTTAGTTTGCCCTTTAACTCTTAATTGTTGACTGTAAATTAAAAACTAAGTCGTTTAATTAATTGACCTTTGAAACATTAAAAACAAACAAATTGAGTAATTAAAGGACCAGGGAAATTAAAAGACAAATCGAAAGTAGTCAAATATTTTATGGTTTAAAAGTGTCGGTTTTTCAACGTGTCAACTTGCCTGACTGAAAGCAATTTATAACCCTTAGATAATTATGCTGGATAGGGAGTGGATTTGAAATTCCACTTACACATATAAAAAAAAGCATGAAGATATATTTTTTATTGAAATAGTTGTTGAGATTTCTAGAATTTCCACACGCACTTTCGCACCCTTTAAAGCATTTTAAAGTAATTTAGACATTTTGTGTTCACGATTTGTGGAGATATTTTATTATTGGACTCCTTAATGGATTTACAAGCCTTTTTCAAATTTATCTATATTCCAAGTCGTACATACGACCGGTGTAATAATCCATTGTACTTCACAAGAGGGATTACTATAGATATGATTTAGATCTAAGGATTAATAAAAAGAATTTTTACGACTTTTTCGCACCAGCACTAACTTGTGAGACTTGTGAGTAGACAAATACTATAAAAAATACAAATAAATTCCAGCCTGATAGAAGATAGAGAAGAGTGGAAATATAAAATAAAACTTTGAACCAAACTTTAATTTTTTTTGAAGGACTTGTACATAAAATCATGAATTTTGAATCAACGTTTTATAACCATCCGATTGTGATGGGCTCTTCATAAATTCATAAATTAAAGGAGTTAAAATAAAATATTTTTATGCTGTGATTGCATTTAGTTTAAACAAGAATCCAGTTAAGAGATAAAATGTTTTTTATGTACGGCCCTTAAAGTTTAAGCTTGATTCTAACACTCGTAAATCGTAAATATTATATATTATTATTATTATTATTACAAGTTTGGGATTATTGACTCGACTTGACATGAATACAATTTCTCATTTACAAAAGAGTGAAGTGGATAACCGCAAAAGTAATAAAGTTTATGAACTTGAGCTAGTAAAAAAAACTTTAGCTGGATTTTTAATGATTTAATAGGAGGCTTTCTGAGACTCATTATTTTATGACATAAATCAATCAAAGAGAAAGAACGTGAGCTGTGTATTAATTCCACACTCTTGTCCAATTACAAACTGCAGCTACTGAATAATATACTCCCTTCTGAATATTTGCTGAACAGTATAATTTAATCACATTTTAAATATGTAAATACTTTAATAAGCACCAAGTAGTACAAAATATTAATCTGTCAGAGGAGCGTATCAATGGGATTAAAAGACAGTTTGATGCAGACAATTTACAAGTATAAGGGTTAATTTTTTCGTTGCATTTTGACTTGTTAAACGAGACTATTAAATATTTAAGATTCACTCAAATGAAACACGTTTTAGGTCAAAATTTACCTTTAACCTAAATACATTTATCCAATACATATTATATCACTAATAATTATCTATACATATTTTTAAACATAAATATTAGACTAATATGGTTTGAACGGCTGTTTGACACTCTAAATAAAGGCAATACAAATATCTCAATTACAATCAGAAAATTCAAAATCAATTTAAAATTGAACATTGTCACTGACTTTATATTCACAAATTTTAGTAATTATTTCAGTAATCATTCCTTCAAATTCTAATTTTTTTCTTAACCGGTCTGATCTTAAAAGATCCAGACTCGTAGTTTGTTTTGATTTCGGTTCTCTTTGTGTAACAGTTATAATATCATGAATGAATTGTTATTTTGCTGATTTTTAGCCGCCGATGAGTATGCGGTCGTGGTCAAAAGATGATGAAGATGAGGTGCTGAACGGTACAGAGTTCGGGTCGATTTGCTTCCAACCGGCCGAGCAGAAGATTTGGGACGTCGTGTACACAAAAAGCGGTCGAGCTATGATTCGAAAACGGAAGCTCGAAGTCTACAACATGAGCGAAAGTTGTTTGACATTAAATATCTACGTTCCTTTAGTAAGTCCTTTCAATACTTTTAGAAACATACATTTTTGGTGTCACATTTTGTTTACATACTTTTGGATAGCTTAAAATAATTTCATTTCATTTAAAAAAAGAACAAAACGTTTTTTTGCTGCTCTTTCATAAGCTTCTAGTGTTTCACATTCTTTGTCAAAAGCGTTGTTAATTTATAATTTTTTCATATTTAGCGAAAACATGAATGGATCTTTGAAAAGCCCAGAAACGGATTTTTATCCAGTTTGTTTTTATTTTAGATATCCACTTTGAAAAAAATCGACTTATATAACATGCAGTGTTTTACAAGAACATTTTATTTTTATGCCGACTGCTTGGTCTTAAATTATTCGGGAACAATATGGCGCTGGAGAATTCGTCTGAAGCCATAATCCAGAAATCCTTGACCTTAAGAAAATACATTTGAGAGTAGGAATTTACTAAGAGAAGAATTTGTGTACTCAAGGATATAAATGGGATATACGTGTTGAAACAAATATGAATAAATCATGTCCATAGACTTGCATACATTTTATCAGTGGACGTACTTGGCATAGATTATGAAACAAACTGTGTTCTTCTCCTGGAAAACACGTTTTCTATTTACGTACCTCAACAAGAGAGTTTAGCAATCCACGGACTCATTTGTCCATCAGTTTCTTTACGGTTAAGTATGTAGAATTTTATACATCCGAACAAAAAGGGATTAAACATTTATTTTTGTACATTAAACAAACTATACCTGATGAAAGAAACCTTGTATGAACGACCCCAAATGAAAAATGCTAATTAAAGTCTCATATACAGTTTAATGTACTCTGTCATATGATATACAAGTTGTAATTACCTTACCCAACAAATTCTTTCTTTTCTGGCATCTCTAACGGAATAATTGAGTAAAAATACTACGGGTGCGTACCTACGTCCTATTGAAAAAGTCAGTTATAGGATGGGCTCATACAATTATTCAAAGGCTTAGAAAGACAAGAAAGGGTAATTTAGCTTAGGTTAGGAATTCTTCAGATTCTTTGAACGTAAGCATAGTTCAAAGTTCTGAAGCACACGTATGGATTTCAATACACACGTTAAGCATATGACAGCTCCAATATGTTATGTTCGTTAACTTAATTTCGGGCCAAACCTACGAGATTTATTGCTCACGGAGAAGAGTCATAAGTCAAGTTAACAGCATCTTGAGCAAATGATTTTGACCCGATGCGATGCAATTGCACAAAAATAGGTACCTTTCAGAAAAATATTATAGAGTTGAAATGAAATTTTATAGATTGAGGTTTTTAAAAACTCATCATTGATATTACTTCTCTAATAATAGCACAACTTTAAGAATCTGTATTTTTTGATAATTTAAGTCTTACAATACCCATGGCTTAAAAAGGTTAAAATAGTTGGTCTCAAAGAACACAAGCTATAATATAGAGAAGAGTCTATATAGGATTATAAACTGTCTGTAGAAGGTTAAGAGTTTATTGCTTAACACGTTAGTAATGTTGGCTGTGACCGTCGAGGGAGATAAGTTGACACCTTGACAGATCCTCTTAAAGGGGTCATATGTCAAGTTAAAATATTGTCACTAATGGGCAATAAAGAGGAGAGTCGTTCTCGTTAGTCCATTCTCCCGGGTATCCTTCACCCAATTGCTACAACCACAAGTAACATCCGAGAGAGAGAAAAAACTAAAAACACTCGAGACAATACTCCCTTCATTTAAACTACATCTCTTTAGTCTACGAATTTACGGTGGAATGTATCCTACCCGGGTGTCTTCCTCATTCTAATCTTTTATGTACAAGAAATCCTTGTATTCGCCATTAAGCGTCCTACTGTTTCAGCTGGACATTTCTAATGTCAGGGTTGGATATTATTCAAACTTCATTATATTTTTCATGAAAAATTCGAAAGATTGGAAACATAGCGAAAACAGACCAAGTTTTGGCTTTATTATTCATTTTTCAATCTTTTCGAATTTCATTGTTTTTTTTAAATTTACATATTTTTCAACAATTTTAGAGCTATGCAATTTCTTCAAATTTTAGTATTTTTTACTTGAAATTTCAATTTCCAAGTTTGGGGAATACACAAATATTTTTTGAGTCTCAATTATTGACAAATTTTACGTTTAAACCATATTTCATGCTAGTAAAAGCTTTTGAAAAATAATAGAATAAATTTTTGTCGATATTATGTATGTTAACTATCTTGTTTATAATTAACCAATTATCATTGCACCTGGTTTCGAACCCTGTCCAACATAAGGCCACATAGTCACTTATCGAACATAAGTGGATTTTTCAGAAGCTTTTAGTCTCTGTAATCAAACATGAAATTTTTAAAAAGAAACGTGAGATTTTTGGTCAGACATTTGTTAGAGTTTTATACGATTTTGAATAACAAAATAGATTCTGGATTAGGTTAAAAACATTTCCAAGAATATTAATTACCACCAAACAGTTTTTTTTAACTCAATCTCGCATCTTTATAGAATTTAAATAAACATAAGAAACTGGGTAAAAGTTTCTTAAAAACAGAGATTCTCAGTCAGTACGTATTTCAGGAAATCAGATATGGAAATAAGTGTTTTATTGCATCAAGATTGAATCATTTTGAAGTAATCTCCGGCACACTCAAAGTTGATTATATTATTTGTTTGCAAAACGGCTGACTCAGTAGAGTTCTTTATGAATGGAATTAAATTGAATAGTGGAATAAAAACCAATGGGACTGTTTTTTTATCCCAGAAATATCTATGTGAAATGCAGTGTTCTCCACATCAAAAAAAGCATTTTTATAAAGAATCAAATCTTACAGAGTTTTATGCTATTTGTAAACATTATTGCTGTTTCAATAAATCGAACCAAGTCGAATAAAGTCATAACTTATATGATAAAAAATTGTGGAGTTTTTCCCAAATTAATATAAACATTTCTACGAAAAAAGCAAAAACATTTAAGTGTGTCTTTGCTGTTTTTACAAAACCCTGCCCTAGGAAGATGTCTGATCTTTTCAATCATCTTGTAGAATTCATTGGATGTTATGTCAGAGCAAAAGATGGAATTGAAGGAAGGGAGAAGATTGTCAATTAGGATCCGAGGGACTTATTCAATTAGGTTGAATGAGATCTCTCAATCATTTATTACCTGCTTTCCAGGGCCATCTGAATTTATTTCACCAAATGGAACAATTTCCTTCGTATTATGTTAAAGGTAGAATGAGCCCAATTTCAGATCTTTTCCGTTCAAAGATATCTATTGATTATTGAGGAACGGAACGAATTATTGAGCAACTCTACAAAGTTTTATATACTAAATATATGCGGTAAAAAATCAAGGTTTAGTCAAGTTGTGATTACCTTTCTTGATGGTATAACGTTTAAAAGTAATTTCTCGATGTACGGAGTCAGTCAGGACTACTATACTAAAACAAGCTACTTTGGAGTTAAAACAAGTCGATATTTTAAAAAGTAGTTCAAATAAGCTACCTCAAACTTTCAAGCGTTTGAAAATTTTTTGTTGAAACTTTAAAACATTTGAAATTGGTATAAATAGTAGATTTCCCGTCTCAAAATTAATCGATGTTTACATACGGTTAGAAATCTGCCTTGCGATTTACGTGTAATAAATTCTTAAAAAAGATGAGTTAGCACAAATTGCTTGAAACAGCAACATGTTTTTCTCGTAATTCTTCAATACAGTTTGTTTCAAACTGTTTGACGCAACTAGTAAATGACGTTTTGGCAGGTTTTAAAGACCTTCTTTCAGCGTCCAGTTAGATATTTTAGTTCCAAAGTAGCTTTTTCTAGCGGTACCAGTCCTGACTGAGATTCAAGATAAGACGAGACTTGAAGGACTAAATAATTTTAAATATTATATTCAGAATTTGGTTTCTCAAAATCTTACGAATTAAGGGACGAATTAAGGCTTTCTGTGTACTTAAAATCAAATATTATAATCACACGAGTTAATGACTTTAAAATACTTGTTTCGTGGCTGAGATCTAATATTTTAGCATACAGCAGATCCCACAAGTCCCCAAACAGTCGGTCTTTTGAACCTTTCCTATGTCTATATTATATATACGTTCGTAGTAATGACGCAAGCAAAGGGAATAAGAAACTCGGTGTTATTTATTCCTTAAAGCATTAAATTATTCTGGAAGTTGATGAAGTAGTAATGTAATTAACAAATGAGTAGTAGTAGCAACATGTTTGCAATTAAGACTCAAGATTGTTGTAGTAGAAGAAGAAGAAGAATTAGATCTAGAATTTCTAGAAGATGAAATGAAGTTACTAGAGAAAGTGTGTCTCAAGAGTGAAGATAAGTGAATAGGACGTGATGCTTTGGGGAGACTCAATTATTTGATTCATCTCCGGAGATTAGAAGCTTTTAAGCGGATTATTTATTTAACCATAAGTTACTCAGCTCCACTACAAGAGTAATTTATCTCTTAGCGTATGTATCACCTGTAAATTAATTCTGAGTAAAAATACTACCCTGTTTCTTATAGAAAGTAAATAACTCCGAATTAAACCCTTTTTACGTAATAAAATCTAAGAAAATGTTTGCCAGACTCGGTTTTGAAAAAATGTACCTTAGCCCTTTAAAATACATAAACTTATGTCATTTCTGGTCTGCTAAAACCTAAACCGAATAAAAGATTCCATTTCCACTTGAATGTTAATGAAATTTGTTTAGTTTAGAGTTTTAGCTTCGGGTTTCTTTGACTTCTTGGTACAAACAAACCATCTTGGTTTTTGTCTTATGTACCTACATTTAAAGAAATTCATATAAATAGTTTTTAATACTAAGAAACAATTCTTAAGCTTTAAATATAAACCACTAGAAAACTAGTAGTAGAAGAAATTACCCAGATGAACGTAATTAACCTGAGGGAGTTCATCATTATGATCTATCACTCCAAAAGTTTACACTTACTATTACCCTAAAGGCCCTAAACTCTAAACCGGAAGAAGTACGGAAATCACCTTGAGCTTATTTAGGGTTCACATGAAAACAAAAAAAATGATGTTGAGGTACATGTGCTTATATATTTTAAGCCGTATTAATCTATCAATAGAATTCAATTTAAATGTATGTGCGTCAAACCTTCCTTCTAGTCTTGGATATAATAGAATCCTTGCAAATTTTAGAAGTACACAGAAGATCGAGAGTCGAGATTAGGCAAGTGAAAGCACTTAATCTGAGGAGAAAGCAAAGGAAGTTCACCAGGAATCTTGAACTTCAATCAACTCTTTGTTGTATACAAAACAACCTAGGCTAAAGATAAAAAAAAGTAGTCATTAAAGTCATTTAAATGGGTTCAAGTAAATATTTAAGCCTGGTCTCCCACCGATGACTTTATGAAATGTAAATATAGTTGATACAATTGACTTTTAATGTGAAACAAATATTTTTTGAATACATGAAGAATCGTTTGATTATAATAAGCAGATTTAAATATATTTGTTCTATTTATTTTCATGCTTTATAATTATAACGTGGTCTCAATTCCTTATTACACATGAAACAGTTAATTACTAACACACTTGTTGTTTATATATAGGGAGTAAATGGGTCATTGCCGGAGACAGGTCTTCCAGTATTTTTCTTCATACACGGGGGTTCGTATTACATGAATGCAGGACGACTTTACCCAGGTCAGGTTCTGGCCTCTTCACAGAATCTCGTCGTCGTCACGTTCAATTACAGGTCTGTAGTACTACTTTCAACTCCTATATATAGTATATCTAATTGGGGAAAAAGTAACGAAATAACAATGAACCAGGGTTTCGCTTAGGATTTTATAGTGGGATTTAGTGGGAATTATCGGGTTTCAAAAATACCTTCCATGTGAAATTTTGGGATTTAGTGGGATGTTATATTAAAATAATTCAAAAATTAGTTATTTAACTCTATGCTTTCTCAAATTAAGTTTTAATTGTATTCCTTTAATCTAACATTTGAAATATTTAACAGTTTTTAATGCATTAAATCCCACCAAATGTAATTGATTCCCAGTATGATGTAAAATGCAACTTTAAAGTGGAATTTTTAACCCATAATATGTGGCAGTCCAAGTAAAAAGGACCCGGATGGTACTGTAAGCGTTCAGAATTTAGAGCATGGAAAACGGGCATTGAGCCATTGTTTAAATTCGAAGTTCTTAAAATACCCGTTTTTACTTGGACGGTCAAATATACACATCTTCTTTTGTTAAAGCGAAACCCTGCTACATACATTGAGAATTATATCAATCTAATTAAATCTTCTTTCTCTTATAATTACAGGCTGGGTCCTCTCGGTAAGTTCCGATGTCATTTACTCATCCTATTTCATTTTAATACGTCATTAAAAACAGAAGAAGTTAGAACGTGTAGACCAATTACAATTAAAAACTACTAGAAACTGGAAACCTGTCCCTGACCTCAGAAAAAGGCTTTGTAGTAAACGAATCCACTTAGATTTTTTTTGCTGTTCGACATTTACTTTGTAAATTTAAGTATGGCATTCTTCCTAAATCTAAAACCTATTAGCTAAATACTTATCACTGTTTACATTTAGTTTTATTGAACATTTTTCATATTAGTGTGCGTCTAAGTAATTTACATATGATAAGAGTGATCTCTATTAAATACTTAGAAGCACTAATATCCAAAACAGTATGTTCTTGGAAAAAAATGAATCACTTTCGGATAAACTAGTTACAGCCAACAAAAAATATTCTGCGTTTTACTAAAAAAAACCTAGAATCAGTAAAATGTACATGTATTAATACATTGTTACGGTTGGAGTAAGGCAACGGTCGCAGAATGTTCTCCAACGTGGAGAACAGGTGGGAGAACATTAATGTTCGGAAATGTTCTCCATTAGTGGAGAACATTGTGATGGAGAACATTTTGAAGGAGAAC
>JAQGBQ010001355.1:0-12102 GCA_034698485.1 Vertagopus arboreus
TCATCTATCCTATTTTAAAGCAGTTTATATACTAAAATAAACTTTATTCTAGCAACCTTTTTTTTTAGATTGTTTGCAGATTCCGATTGACCCAAATTTTGTAACCAACAGGTTATTGATACGAATTGTAAGTTCCAAAGCTTCTTTTTTGCATTGGTTAATATTTGACACATTTTTCGGTGACACAATTGGGGTTTATTTTTTTAAGAATATAAACAGGTAGTGTTCCAGTTGGGGTCATTACACGAATCTATTTCCTCGTTAGAAAAATAAAAAAGCAAAATTACAATGGTATGTTTTTTAAGCACAACTCCTAGGGTTATGTCTTTCTATCTATCTGTCCGTCCGTATACACAATAAATTTCTTCAAACTTTTCCGATTGACCTGAAATTTGCTATACATATGTATTGGGAAAATATCAAATTTAAGTTCGAAGATGAAAAAACTGGTTTAGGGGTTGACCCGTGAGGGATAAAAATTGGTATAGTTTTTATTATTATGTGATTTGAATTAAATTTATAAAAAAATAGAAAAATGACTGAAGAAACTTCAAATTTGGAATGGTGATAACCCATAACATCTGAATATGAAATACAAAGTTTAGATTTCCAAAAGATATTTCCAGGTTAACTCTGTGAAATAATCCCTACGGGTTCTATGAAAATTATAGCAAAAAGCTGAGATTTTTCGTGATGGTTGCATTGGGCATGGGCAATAACGTTAGATTTGCAAAAACTCGTGGGTCATATATTTTTTCAGAACTGTTTGAAGTCGGGCTCAATTAAGTTGTACAGGGAAGTTTTTAAGTTAAAGTTTATTGACATTGTTTTCATAGAATTGATAACTTATTGTAACGCTCACTAATTCTAAGTTCCAAGCATTTTTTTTGCATTGGTTAATATTGGACACATATTTCGGTGACACAATTGGAATTTAATTTTAGATAGCAAATGTAAACAGGCAGTGTTCTAGTTCCTCGTTAGTGGAATATAAAAAGCTGCCAATTTATTAAATCGTCTATCACTCTAACAGTAATCAGTCTTGATTCAGTTATCTTTAAAAGCTAAAAAAAAACTACCGTTCGAAGACAGAAAATGAGATTCTTCACTTTCCTCGTGACTTTGATAATCGCCCTCGTGGCAGGTAAGGATCTTTTTTAACTTAAATATCTGTCCAGTGACTGGCGTGGAATAACCATGCCAGGCCCACAGGCCCTTAGTCTTTAGTCACTGAACTACCTATAATTATTGTGATAACTTTTTTTAATTTGTTACTATTTTGTTATTTCAGGCCTTGTTGGTGCCGCACCGGCAGTAGATGTGCCTGCGAACATGCCCATGGGACAAGGACCGGGAAACAATCAGGAAAAACGAAGCGACACCGAACCCTGTGACATTATATGCGCTGGTCGTCGATAAGGTCCTACAGATGAGGCAACAAGCTGCAGTTTTTTCGCTCAACATAAATCCAATCAGTTATTATAATACATAAATAGTATTTTTCCCAATTCGAGTACTCTAATTTATCTAAAATGAATAAATCTTAACTTGATTTAACTGCTTATATTTGTTAATAGCTATTTAACAGTATTGGTGCATAATTTCATGATTTTTATGGCATCGTAAATTATCAACAATCCGTCTTTAAGATTGGAATTTTTGTTTTTCAAAAAAACTACTAGGGCTAGATTTAAGCATCAATGCTACTACGTTGGGATTTTAAATATTTATTTCAGAAATTCTCCCTTGAGAACTTTCACACTCCGTTTTATAGTTTGATAGTTTTTATTTAAAAAAAATGCATTGTCAGTCGTTCGTACTTTTTCACCATTTTGCCTTCAGTAAAGCTCTGGGGAATACTTTTTGTAAATAAATATTTCAGTAAAAAGCTAATTTGCTACCCTATGGATTATAACAATTACATTTTGCCATGCTCAATATTCAAAAAAAGTTGTGCGTATTTTCGTAATCTTGCCAGATTTTTTATGTTATATTTTTCTCGAGAACTCTTGCCATACCGATAACAATATAGTTATTCAAATTCTCAGGTGCAATAAATTTTACATCGGTGAGCTTTAACTTTAATTTTCTGAAAAAGTTATATATAACCTTTTATCGTCTGGTTTTATAATATTCTATCCAATTTGAAGTAAAAGGTCAGATGATTGAGTAGTTTTATGAACCTCCATTTAGAGAAAATCGATTTAAAAGTTATGGGTCATATAGTTTAGTTTAAGCTTACTAATGCCTTTTAGAGTGATTGTGATTGATTATGAATAATAAACAAACTTATTGTTTGAATATTTAACTGTTTATATATATATATATATATATGTATATTAAATGCATGTCGAAGTCATACCATTTGCAACTTGCACCTTTGGAGTTGTTGCCCTTTATTTGGAATCCGGAATGGGATAACACAGAGGATGAATCCGATATCGATCCAACCACAGATAATATTTTTAGGCAAATATTCACAGCACTTCTTGAAATTTTGTCTCAAGTTGCAACGAACCTAATTGCAACAGATTTTATTAACAGGGTTTACAATTCGATTATTCAGTTATATCTTTAATCTTTCGTGACAAAACTTTCGTTCAAGGATTTAAATATAGGTAGTAAAAGCCCAAATATTGGCCATCAGGTTACTTCAACGATGTTTCAAGTTATCCTATAGCCGAAATTAGCCCCTTTAAATAATCATCCCAATTTGTAAAGTTCCGAGTAAAAAGGGACATCCTCTCCCTTTAACCTAAAAATCGATATAATAGATATGAATGGAATGTCGATAACTCAAAAACATTTTTCTTTAAAGTTAAATGGAAAGAATGGATCTTTTTACCAGGAACTCTACATATATTTGCATAATCCATTAGTCTTGAACTTTCGAATATTGTTCCTAATTGTTTTACCACGATTTCCCTAATCTGATATATGTAAATTAACGCTGAGAATAGATATGCATCTGATGCTTATTTTTAAACAAACAAAATTTTAAAATTCATAAATTAAACGACCAACAAACCATTTTATTTTTTGAATGATTTCGGGATTTAGATAATCAAGTGTCCACCGTAACTTTTAAATAAATCCTCTTATTCCCTTTATACAGTTTTTTGCAGGACTTTGTATAAATTGGTCAACTGGAGTCCAGTTACTGGACTCACAACTTCGAGAAGTGAAGTTCTAATTAAACTTGAAACATATTACTTTGTTCTGTTCATGTCAAAAATTAGTGTACTGTAATTATCCAAAATAATTGCTTATTTTATGTTACTCTCCAAACTATAAATCGTTCCTGCACATTTCTTTTATTATTCCAGAAATATTCAGAATCGGGGGAACAGCTTATGACATTGTATTAGAAATTTAGAAAGAGTATTTATTAGAAGTTTCTAAAAGCCAAGTCACAGTCGGTATTTTCTCATTTTTAGTGTCAGCTTTATAGCCTAGTAGTTAAAATCACGTTGGAATAAGAATAACATTGTCCGATGTTTTGTATCACAACACTTTATCCAAAATAAGTTAAAATTACAGTCAAGTTTACAAGCAAATTTTATTGATTGCAATAACTATCTTTATAGCTCATGTTTGTAAAATGTTACTAATTTCCGATCTGTATCCTGAAATTCATTTTGAATACTTTTCGCTCATGTAAATTTCTTACTTTTTCGGACACACTTTGAAACTAAAATATGACAAAATGTAAAAATGAGTGAAAAGGAAGTGAAAGCAACTACTTTTTTATACTTTGTCAAATTCGCGATATTTTGCTAAAAACATATTCTTGTGAATTAATTGCTACCATTTAAGTTAACTCATACAATTTTAGTTTAGCTCATACATTTTATAAATTTTTAGTCGCTCTATACGAGACTCATTTTATCCTACAGTTAAAACTGTTAATCTACTGGAAGGAAAAAAAACTTGAAACATTTAATGATTATAGTTAAGGGATAAATATTATTACTTCCCGACTGAATTACAAGCAAAGATGACCTTAATTTTTGATGGAATTTGCATCAATTCAAAACCAATTTATTCTTGTCATTGTTTTCATGTAAAATAAATTCACACCAATGTCAAAAATCCTATTTGTTCCTTCAATCAATCAGAAAGAATCATTAAAGTTGTTTTTAATTTTCTCGGAATTTAATACGTGTGGTCCAAAGCCAATTTAAGCACTTTGTTGGGTTTTTTGGAAACTTGTTTTTTTTATGAGAATTTTTTTTTTAATTTCTGAAAAGATTTGATAAGGGTCAATAGAAATAAGTCATAGAAAGTGGTTCACTCATTTAAAAAAAAAACGCGAAATAATTTCAAGTGCATGAGTTCAATTTCAATTCAATTTTTAAATTGTGGCCTTTGACTTTGTAGTTTCTCTGGTTTGACCATTAAGGGTCAAAGGTCAAGACTCAGCATGTCCTCGAGTGACATGATGACTGAGGAGGACACGGATGCAGTGCACAGAAGAATTATGGAAATTCACAACAGAAATCCTAGTAGTAGTTCCAAAAAAGCTAATCAAGGAGCTTTACACGAGGTTAATTAATAAATAATTCTGTTTCTAAATGGATTATTATTAATTATTTTTAAATTATGTTTTAGGTAGACGATGGGGGTCAAGGAGAAGGTCAGCCAGAAAATGGTACTACTGCAGCAGGAAGTGATATAAATAAGATTGAAAACGAGAAATCCAGTTCCTCCCCCTTGGGTGTCAAAATAGACATTGAGGCTGACCGTTCACCTTCTTCAAGATGTCAAAGTTCATCTCCAAAAAGTTCCAGAGGTCACCACAACTTTGAGATACCTCAAGTAGAGAGATTTGGATTTGACGTGACATTTTTTCGGCGATTTTATCGACTTCATGGACTCCTTTTTCTCAGCTTTACGTCTTTGTCTACATTTCTATTTGCATTCCTACTTGCTATTTGTCTTCTACGTAAGTACCTACAATAATTTAAACAAAAATTAAACTTTTAATTTTTTAAAATTTAATGTTTACTTTTGTTTGCAGAAGAATATATTGTCTATCGGGTTGGACTTATTGCTAGTGGATTCTACAAGGTTTTAGCAGATAGGGAGATAACTGCTTTTTGGGAGCAAGTTTGGTACTCTGTGGCCATTATTTTGGCAGTAGCTTTTGTAAGTTATTTACGATTACTTTACTATAGAGTGAAAAATATCAAAAGTTAATTAAATAATTTGGTGTTTAATATAGACAAAAAGTACAAATCAGTACATTCAAAAGGTACTAACTGTGACTTGGAGGCAGTTGCTGTCCAAGGCGATTCATCGAATCTATTTTGCTGATATTCACTACTACCAGCTTAATGTTTTGGACAAATCTATTGACAATCCGTAGGTTTATTAAATATATATGGTTTTATTTAAATGATAATTTAATTGAGTATTATCAGCATTGAAATAATTATTTCACAGGGATCAGCGGATGACACAAGATGTGGATAAATTTTGCACAACTTATTGCGAAGTGTTGCCAAAACTTATGATATCTCCTTTCGTCATTGGATATTATTGTTATCAAGCTTATATTAGGTATTGTTAAACTTTGAGCTAGGAAATTTTGCAATGTCTGGATCAGTTATTGTTATTTAATTTTAATTTTTGACTACAGATCAGGATGGCAAGGCCCACTTGGATGTTTCGGGTTCTTTTTGGTCGCCACATTGATCAACAAATTATTAATGACTCCGATAATCCAGTATGTTGTTAAGCAAGAAAAGTGTGAAGGAGACTTTCGGTAAATCAGTCTTGAAAAATTTAATTATGTTTCAACAAAAATAATAATTTCTCAATTATTTTTTGTTGCAGATTTATCCACATGCTCGTTCGAGTGAATTCCGAGTCTATTGCATTCCATAACGCTGCGAATGTCGAAGGAACCAAGGCGAATAATTCTTTGGACAAATTACTTCGGACTCAGCATCGTCTTTACTGTAGACAATTCCTTCTAAATTTCTCAATCAATCTTTTCGACTACTTGGGATCCATTTTTAGCTACTTGATGTTAGCAATCCCTATTTTTTCTGGAGAGTATGATGATCTCACTCCTGCCGAGCTTAGTGCCTTAATTAGTCAAGTAAGATAATAATTATTAGCTAATTCTGTCTGTCTATTAGCTGTCAATTTGCAATATAAATGTGCATTTTTGTAATTGATTTCAGAACGCATTCGTCCTTATCTACTTAATCTACACATTTACGAGCTTAGTGGACCTTTCTTCGAAATTCACAGACATTGCCGGAGTGGCTCATCGAATTTCTCAGCTTGTTGAAAGATTAAATGCTCTTGGAGACTTTTGGGATGATTTATTCCCTGAAGAAGAAGACCCAAGGACGGCCAGCTCAATCCAGCTTTATGACGAATGGGCTAAGAGAAGAAGTAATGGGAATTCTAACTTTACTACATTCAAGTCTTCTGATTCTGGGCTGCTACCCGCCTGGAGTTTACGTGATGTCACGTTCTCAGCTCCGATGAGTACAGATCCTTTGGTTTCAAATCTGAATTTGACGCTTTCTGTTGGAGAGTCTGTTTTAATTGTTGGAAATAGTTCTGCTGGTAATGCAATTTAATTACTCTGATTGGTGTTTTATTGCATTTCTAAAGTTACTTTTTTTAATTTCTAGGTAAAACTAGCCTTTTGAGATTACTTAGGGGTTTGTGGCCTCATTCCGACGGAACACTACATCGGCATTTCCCACCGGGTCCCCAAGTCGTCTATTATTTCCCACAAAAGCCATATTTAACTTTTGGAAGTTTGAGAGAGCAAGTATGATCTTAATGTTAATTCTACAGATTTGATTTGATTTCACAAAATTAATTTAATTTAATGTTTTTGTTTGCTACAGATATGCTACCCTTTGAAACCCCATGGTTCGAGTGCACAAGAGGACTCGTCAATAATTCATTACTTAACTTTGTTAAAGTTAAAATCCCTGCTGGAAAGGGTGGGCGGATTAGATGTTCCTGTATCCTGGAATGTGTTAGTCAATTTTCCTCAAACTTTAAAATGTTTTTTTTTTTCTTAAAATAAATATAAATTTTAATGGATTTCAGATTCGATAGCCTTTCTCCTGGGGAGATGCAACGACTTTGTTTCATTCGTGTGTTCTTCCACCGGCCTTTAATAGCTGTTTTGGACGAGTCAACTAGTGCCTTACCTTTAGAGATGGAAGACTTGATTTATTCTGAATGTCGACGACTGGGAATAACAACGATTAGTGTAGGACATCGAGCTTCACTTAGAAAATATCATGATAAATTGCTCACTTTGGACTCCAAAGGAGGTTGGACTTTAGAATCTTTGACTTCCGAATCGAATTTACGTCCATGATTGTATTAAAGTGTCACTTTTAGTCATGTGTTTTAGTTCAAATTTTAACTACTTAATAATTCGTATTATATATTCGTATATACTTTTAATCTCGAAACTGTGTTTTAATATTATTATAATGAACACATCTATATTTTAATCAACTTTGTGAATAAGAAATTCAACTGATTTTTTAACCAAAATATTTATTTGAGAAATGTATTTATTGATAGATAATATAACTGACATAATTTAGAGTAAACTGTTCATTCAAAATTAACATTGAGAATTTAGACTGCCAGAGTTGTTAATATGATAGATCAAAGGTCAATCTAAAGGGTCATATTCCTTACAATCCCTACACGTCTTCCCATGCTTATTTAAGGGATGAGCTTTCCTGCAAATATTACAGTGGAAATGATTAAAGATGAATTTACATATTTGAGGACGATAAAATCTCCGGAAATCAGGTACAGGAGGTCGACCTAGTTCTTCGTTCCTTTGTTTCAAATACTCTGGGATTTGTCCATAATCTTTTTTATGTACGTAGATATTAGCAAGTCCTGAGGTACAGTAGTGGTGTCGAGTCCCTTTGCAGTCGTCGATGTAGGTTGGAAAGGATCTTTTCGGAGGGATGAGAATATTCTGTCGGGCATTGTGGTAGACAAAGTCTTTCCGCCATTTAATACTTGGAGATGTATCACCTGAGATTTAATAGTTCAAACTTAGTTAATTAAGTTAAGTTCTTCTTTAAAAAAAAGTTTCTAACCAACCCCGACAAGTACGTGCCATACTATTCAACTCCTGTCTAGTTCTCGTCCTTCTGGCTTTTTTATCTTTTTTCTTACAGTGTTTCTTCTTCTTACAAGTCTGGACTTCCGGAAGGTACGGATACCAATTAAAGATTTCCTTTTTACTCTTTTTCTTACGACGGGATTTACATTTGTGTTTCTGTTTTACTTTTGCAGGGTGTACTATTTCTACAATTTTAATATTGTCTACATAATTGTACAAGTCACACAAGTCAGAATCCTTCAACTGAGACAAATCGGCTTCTTCAATTGGCACAGTTGTTTGAGAACCTGGGGTTTGTTCAATTCCAGTATTAGGTGGAGTAGGATTTGAACAAGATCCTGACCCACAAGAGACGGAACAAGAGCATGAACATGAAATCGAGACTGATTCTGATTCAGTTATTATTATAGGTTCAGGTTTATTTTTCTTGGGTGGTTTCTTCGGAACCTGCTCTTGCTTTTCAGCGATTTTAGGACTATTCTGAACCCTACGATCTCGAACATCAACACCATCAATAAAATCCGAGTCATCAGAAGACCCTGAACTCTCCACTGGTGGAATATGAATTCCATGGTACGGAGCGATTTGATCTCTAACCCATTTCTGCTCATCTTTATACATTTTCAAAGCAATCCTTGCAGTTCGAGCTAGATAAGAATTCGGGTCAGCTTTCTTAGCTCTCCGGAAGAAGTCTTTCCTCACATCATGATGAGCATTGATATAGTACAAAATATCATTCCATGGAACTTCCTCTGGTCTTTTCCATTTCGATTCTCCAGAAAACCGAAATGGATTCGAGTTTGCTTTTTCAGAAGAATCATCCAAACTGGAACTACTACTAGAAGAAGATCGAAAATTAGGATACGGTTCTCTTTCTGGGGGTGTGCCTTCTTTCAATTCATTGGACTCTTCTTTAAATTCGTTTTGCCATGCTTTAAATTCCCCGTCTGCATCAATGTAGAAATCTTGTCGAATATTCTGATCTCGATGATGCTTCTCTTTTTGGAACATTTTAACTTGGACGTGGTGCGGTGTGACTCCGAAATCCTTGTTGACATTTTCTAATCGCTCGTAATTCCATCGAGATCGAATGTTGCCTTTGTCCAGGTGCAACGTATCTATTTTCTCACCCTGCATTATGTTAGGGTTCATTGCTCTACCTGCGAATTTAATCGGATTATATTCCATGTAGTGAAATCGGGTTGGAGTGGATAGTAAATTCAAAGCCCGTCCATGTGGAATGTAATCTGGCCACCATAATTTCTTGTGTGGGATTCTATCATTTGTTTCCTCTGGTTTCTTTTCGTCCTTTTTATTAGCGTCTTTTTCGGGGATAGTTTTTTGATCATCATCTTCTTTAACTCTTTTTTCTAAAAGTTTAATAAGTTCTTCACGTCCTATGGCATCTTGAGGATGTTTTTGAGCTGGATCGACGAATTGATCTGCTACCCAATATAATCCTTTTACTTTCTCCTGCATTTCTTTAGCAGTTAGATTAGACTCTTCTATTTCTTTGAGAAGTTCTGGCCAAGGATCGTAAAATATTTTCCAGTATTTGTGAACCGGTGGGGCTACAAATTCCTTTTCATCGATTTCATAAGTCCCAGGGATGAAATTGTGAAGGGCGATCCACATCCATGCTCTAAATTCTTCTTCTGTTGGATAATCCCCTCGTTGCTTCTTCCATCTTTCAGGGGGAAGGACAAAGGCGTAGATTGTTTCGTCTTCCTTTGCTTCTTGGGACAAGTCGTTGTATTCATAGTCGAAGTATTTACATAGGACGGAAGCCATCGTGCCGACTGCAATGTTTTTAGAGCTCATGAGGAATTGTCGGTGATGACGTGGTACGACTAGGGGGTCAAAGTATACAAACTCTGCCCTGTCTTCTAGTGGCATCAACTAAGAGAAAAATTATTTATGTCAGATAATATTTTTATAATTAGTTTTTTTGGGAGTTTGGACTTTTTATTACAGGTCTCCATTCTCCATCGTCCCGTAGGTCCTTTTTAAGGTCAGACCGATCGGCTGCATCAGGTTGATCAAAAATGTGTTCTAAACTCTTAGCTTTTCTCTGTGGCTTGTGTCGCTTTCGGGCAGATTCTTTTTTCTGTTCCGCTGATGGGTCAGTGTACATTGGTAACCATTTGTCCTCATTCTTAAAAATCGGCTTCCCGTTTATCTTACCATCTTTCTCCATTGTGTTGTGTCAAAGTTTCTAAAGAGTAATTTATTATGCTAAATTGTCGAATATCTGTTGAAAATTGTGTATAAAAGAAGTGTTTATAAATACAAAGATACATTTGTGTCATAAATTATTTGCAATAATACTTGAATCCATGGCTATGCTATGCAGGCGTACATCTAACAAAAATTTTTTAAAATATTTGCTTTACTAAAAATTCCAAATTACACATGCAAAAATAATAATTTATGAAACATTTTATGCATATTAATCTTATTTGCATAATTCTCTACATATTTAATTTAATATGAAATTGATCGCGTATTCAGATTTTGAATAAAAATTGTCAACTTTCTACAACAAATTGCTACTTGTATTTTTTTACCCATGAATGTGAACTAAAATAATGATATGAATTTAAATATACCACATACACTTATCTTTAGTAAGAATGCATTATTGCAATGTTTTCTATCTCTGGCAGTAGTAGTAGATTGATATGATTTAATTCTCTAACTAAATAAATAGATTTGATATCAGATTTCTTACTGAAAGGTACCGTCAGTGTTAAAGATGCACCAAGGCGTGGCATTCCACTACCGAATTATCTTATTAACTTATTAATTAATACTTATGCGCCAATAACTATCGAAAACAAAAGTAACTTTCTTGACCAACATTAATAAACGTTAAATTACGTCTTTACATTATCTATGTCTATTGTTGTAGAGTCAATTATATTTTATTTGTGATCATGGCTGATGAGATACAAAGTCAATTTACTCGACGAGATTCGGAATCATTTGTTTCAATTTAGATGTTATTTAATTTTAATAAGTCTACCTTCATAAACCGTGACGTTTTGCACTCTTCATTTCTTAAAGTGTTTTACTATTATAAGAATAGTCAGAATTTTGGTCTTAATTAATTGAAATATATTTTGCGGTTCAGAAATTTAACTGCAGTAAAATATTTCAGTTTCAAATGCAGATACGAAATGAAGTAACTTTTCATCCGGTATTTTAATGAACTTTTTATTGTGTAATGAGATTTTTAAAAATTGTTTAACCTATGCAGACATTTTTATCAAAATTAATAAGCAAAATTTTGATCTACCACAACAGTCAAGAAACAACACATGTTCTATTCAAGCCTAATTAAATCCAATAAAAAAAATGAACTAACTGAAGCTCATCATATTACAACTTATTTTTTGAAAAGAAACTTTCATATAAACTCCAATCTTCATGGTCAATAATCTAGTCAGTTTATTACTTTAGTTGAACAACATCAATATTATTATGTGCTCTTGTAAATATATTTCATTATCTTAGGTATTTCGGACAGATTTAATTTTTTAAGAAAGTTTTTTTTATTCATCAAATCATTTTTGATATATTCGGATCCAATTTTTAAACCAACTTCTCTGGAATTTTTAAATGGAGGCTAAATGGATTCAAAATTTAGTGGTATGTAATTTTTTTTATTCAATTATAACAGTTTATTTTACTGAAAAATTTTGTTGTTGATTTATTTTAGAACATTCTTATTCTGATGAAAATCTGCATTTCATCTTCCTCGTCACAATCCTTAGGCTTAAGTCTCAACGCTAACATCGGAATAGGACTGAGACCACCAGTTGATCATGACAACAATTATAAAGGCGGTTCGAAAAAGCCGTGTTGCCTCAAGAAAAAGTTGAATTTCCTCCAGCAAAAGTTATACGGCTTTGGAAATTTCAGAGGCCATTTCGGAAAAGCTCCTAAAAGTTACCACAAGCCAAATG
>JAQGBQ010001356.1:0-12095 GCA_034698485.1 Vertagopus arboreus
AAAATTAAATGAATTCAAGAAATTAATGGGTAAAATATTGAAGGATGTATGGGCAAAAGTGGGAAAACGCTGTTTTGACCACGCCTGAAAGATGCGTATAGCAATCAAATACAAAAGGGTCAGGAAAGAAATAACAAACATTCCTAAAAAACACAAACGTTAAGCTTGGAATTAAAAAAAAATTTAATAAAATATGTCTCTCCGTTTTCGAAATATACTCGTCTACATTAGTCACCCGGTATAACCGGACGGTCTTTAATACAATTTGACAACTTGCATTACTGAGAACTTATAATTCAAGATATAGAAATATTTACTAGACTTTCCGCGGGTTCGGGTTTTGGTGTTTTACACGTTCAAACGTCGTGTAATAAAGAAATATTAAGGATTTTATGAGTTTTTTTACAAGATAAGTAATGTCAAAAGACTTATTAATTATTTAATGGTGATTTTTTTGCAAAATATAAAGTGTTTAAAGATTTTTTTAAAAAAAAACATTTTTTGGAAGAAAAATAGCAAATTGCTTTAAAAAAGTGTGATTTTTTAAGAAAATACCCGGTAGGATACTTTAAGAAATCCGGCCGGATCGGGTATCCGAGAAGTTAGCCGGGTATGCCGGATATTTGATAGCCGACGAGTACTCGCGGCAACTTTAGAGCTTAGTAGCTTTTGGAAACATTTCGACAACAACCGTTCTAACTTACCGATGTTTTTTAAATCAAGAATATCGTTTAAACTTTAGAAGCTTCAATTTGTCAGCCGTCAAAAAAAATCATATAATGTTTATAGATTTAAAGATATTTTTGCAACTTTTTTAAAACAACTGATAAAAATTAGAGATTTTTTCAATTGTAATTTTTTTAAAATTATGTCGTTAACTATAAAACAGAATTAGTAAATCATAAGGATTTTTTTAAAGCTGATGCCAGTGTGTTATGAAGTTACGTTTTGAGAATTGGCTTTGGAAATTTTCAATATTTCAACACTTTAGCAAATTTAAATGTTCTTAAAATCGGTATTAGTAAAATGGCAATTTGAAAATTTGATTTGAACACGAAGATCAGATACTAACGAAGTGAATGTTCGTTAGTAAAAACGTAGTCAAGTTAGAAACAATTTTGGCTTTGAATTTTGTTCGAAAATCACAGTGCCTGACTTTTACTCAAATTAAATTGCAAATAAATATTATTATTTCGTATTTATTTGCAATCTTGGTTGAGCTACAATTTTCAGAGGACATTCAATGCAAGTTCTCTAAAGTATTATTTTTAGTTCCATTTTATATAGTACGAATTTGTTTTCCGTCCGGCCCTTCGGGCCGTCCGGCCTGGATCACGCGATCCACTTTGCTCCACCATCGGCAGGGCCCTGTGTGTCATATGCCGAAATTGATGCTGGTCGACTTATCTAAACACTTTTACATCATACCATTATTGACACAAATCTTATTTATTAAACAATTAACAAAACGTTCATGCATTTTGATTAAAAAACTATGCTTCTGTCGTTCTCAATTGTACACAAAAGGCAGTTTTTGTTGATTAAGTTAATCAAAGCCGTCGTATATCGTGACCGATTAATTGGAAATACCTTGTATGACTAAATCTACGTTATTCATTACTGATTACTGATTAAACAGACGTTATTTGTATCAATACAAATTTTTGTTGTTTACTTATCCTTCATTCAATATATGGGATCAGTATGTAAAACAAAAATAATGTAAATGCTAAAAATAACATAACTTTATTTAAAAAGTAAACAAGTCACATCCTATGAACTCTTCGAAAATATTTTAAAAAATCGTTTCAGTATAAATCTGACTAATTTTAAAACAACACCGGATGTCAAGAATCAAGTATAAAAGGTAGTGGCAAATCGAGATGTAAATTTAATTACAAGCTACAATTAGAAGCTAAAGCTTCTTCTTTCCAAAAATATTAATCAAAAGTCAACCAATTGATAATACACACGATGGCATCAATCCGGTTTTACTGCGTTCTGGCCATTGTCCTCATCCTTGCTCTCGGTTTGAATTTAGCAACTTTGTTTTTACCAATTTAAGTGATTGTTTATAACTATATTTTGTTATTTTTATTGTTATTTTTAGAAATGAGCGGAGTCGATTGCTGCAATAATGAAGAATGCCAACGGAATTGCAAGGACCAACAGGGAAAATGTGAAAAGCGATGGTATTAAAAAATGAAATATATTTATAAAATATTAATAATATAAATTATTTTTTAAATTCGAATGTACAAGGTACAAATGGAAATTGAAAATGCGATGCAAATGTAGTCCATGTCAAGGGTTGCTTGTAAGTGGCGTCTGCAGTACTGATCCAAAGACACAGACCGGGATCGGTATAATTGGAACTATTTTCGGATAGTATAAACACATTACAATTTTTAATTAAATTTTTGCTATAAATTCAGAGGGAAAATCAGAATTTTATAAGATGATTTATGAAAACCAAAAATAAAATTTATAACGTGCTAACCTTGTTGTTATCATTGAATTACAAAATAGTTAGATTTAATCTCTTTCCATCCTTGATTTAATATTGATTGTGCCATTTTAAATCACGGGAACAACATACCTGCAAAATCTTCCGTATCTTCCGAACGAGGTTCGGAGAACGCTGGGGGTTAGAAGGGGTTTCGGAGTACGGTGGGAGAAAAATTAAAAATTTTAAGCCGTTTTGCGGCCTTAAAATTTTAATTCAAAAAATGTTTTTTTTTTTTTTTTAAAAAATAACAATACTGATTAAACCAGTGTTTTGTTTAAAGTTGATGAAAAAAAGGCCACGGGCCATCGGCCCGTGGCCGGCTTCGGAGTAGGGTCGAATTTTGTTCGGAGTACGTTTGGAAGATTTTGCAGGTATGGGGAACAAGGACAAATAGTTTTAAATTACTTTAAAACGATTTTTTACTCAAGCTTTAAATACACAACTGGTATCATCTTCAGGAGTGAAACTGATTTGAAAAATACAATTACAGAGTGTACATTCATAAAATCATTGTTCAAAATTGAATAATTGTTCTCATGTAAAATTAAAATTATTTAAGGTGGGTTAACTAAGGGCAAGAGGAATTGAAGATTGATACAAAATAGTTTTCATACAGTAACATTTAAAAAGTTCGATTTCAGAGGAAATTTGCCGACTTTATTCAAAATGCATTTAGAAATATATTTCGTTTTATAAAATGTCAAAGTTTGACTTTTTTGTAGTGTCCTTCAATCTAAACTCAGTAGCTAGAGCCAATTTTATTAAACAGTAGAATTACAGAACATTTTATTTAAGCTATTTGTGTATCTTGAATGATTTAACAGTAATTTTATTTGATGCAATCAATCTTACAAAGATTATAACAATTACTAATTAAATTTTTTTTTCATGTATAATGAATTTGAATTGATTAGTAAATCTCAAAATACTCAACTTTTTGTTAATTTCTTTTGTGATTTGTTTTGTGTTATTTTAGTGTTAAAAACGTCTTCTAGATTTTCTTATGCATCTTTGTTGTCTGTATGAATATGTTTGGCCCCATTGACAAACATTGCGATTCAATCCAAAGCTGTGAGAAGCTCCGTAGCCGTAGGTCCGTCGTGCTTCAGATGAATTCTAAAACCAGTCAAAAAAGAGTTAACACAATTAAATACATTTTCAAGTTCATATGGAATCCAAAATGAAGCTCTCCGTATTAGAAGTAAAAAAAATCCGTGTTTTTGTGCATATGCTGTAGACGTTTTGTGGCTAAAAATTTAACATGAAGGCTAAAAATGAATGATTAAAATATGCTAGGTTCATTGCAATTTTCTAGCCAAGCTAAAATTGGTTAGTTTAGTATTTTTTTAGAAATATAGTTTCCCCAAAATCAAAAGCTTTCATAGACTTAATTTTGAAATTTTAATCAAATCAGAATTTACTTCACGTCTGAAAAATCTGGGTAATAACTGGTACCTTTTCATACGGAGAACTACAGCTATGCTGATTTATCGATTCCTAATAAATATGTAACTTACCACGAAAAACATTATAATCGCTGTTGCAATGATAAAGAGGTTCGTAGAGATCTTCATGATGAAAATTCTAAGTTTTTTTGTTAGTCTTTGTTAATTGTAGAATCAAGTGAAAACTATTAGAATTTTCAGCTATAAAAGTGTCCAACTAATTAGGAACTAATTGTAGTTATTCATCATCAAAGGCTTTTTGTATTTAGCTTGTGCATTCTATTTTAATATGAATAAGGAAATTGTGGTAACAATTGTCTAATATGTGGTTAATATGATCATCATCTGTCAAGGTTGACTTAAGGAAAATTGCTTAGTGTTTTAATTTAAAAAATATTTTAGTAAATTTTTTAAATAAGTTCAAGTAAGGATTTATTTAGTGTGGTTTATTGTGACAGCAGCTTGACTGTCTGTTGCTCTGTGGTTTTAATTTGGTTTTACTAGCATCAAATTGTGGAATAAAAAATGGCAATTAACGCCACGACACTAAATGCATGCCTGTCGTAAATTTCCAAGAAACTCTGGGTCCAAACTGTAATGTTTGAAATTGGTCTTAATTCTTAAGACTTAAATATGACTTCTTTTCTTCCAATTTTCTAAATGATTTTTTTTACTTAAATGACAACCGATATCAGAAAGCATTCGGTGTAGCATTTCGCATTCATTGATTCAGCTTGTGGAGAATCGTTGGTTATTTCTATGCTGCATAGTCATCATTCTCGCCCAAAAGTTTAATTTTCAAAGATTATTATGGTTATTTTTACTACAAAAGTAAATAAATAACATCCTGTTTGTAAGGCTTAATGAATACTAAAAGCCAGGAATCCGAATTCTTTCCAGATAAAAATATGACCAATCGTAATGCAGAGCGTAAATTATTAATCCATTATAATAGCAATGTCGAAGCAGAAATTATTTTTAAGCTTCTTCAGAAATTACTCAATAACAGTTAAATTGATATTCCAACTGAATTTTCAAAATACTGAACTACACCAATGGCGTCGATAAAATTCTATTCCATTATGTTGATTTTGCTCATCGTTGCCCTCGGTTTGTATATTTCATTCGTTTTAAATCACACAATTTAAAAAAATTTAATTTTGTTCTTGTTTGTTTTAGAAATGGACAGAGTCCAGGCTGGCTGCAATGACGACGAGTGCAAAATAAAATGTCAAAGTGACGAGGCAAAATGCCAAAAAGGTTGGTACAGATTCAAATACCAAATGAGATGTAAATGCAATCCCTGCAATGGAATCCTCATCGCTGGCATTTGCAGTTCTGACCCAAAAATACAAGCCGCGGGTCAAATTGCAAAGTTCTTGACAGAATTGTAATTCAAACATGCTACTTTTAATTATGTCAATGAATTTGAATTATACATTTGTAATAAAATATTTAATTTTAAAATGTAATATTTGAAACTCACACGAGTTTGTCTGATTTTATTTTTTTCATTGGATTTGTTTTAGATTTTATTATTGAATTGAATTTTATTCCAAAATCTTTGTATAACTGTTATAAATTGTTTTGCATTTAAACTTCATGGATTTCATAAATCGATATAAAAAATGAATCCATACATTAGCCTCTGTACAAATGTATGTTAAACATTCATAATACCAGTATCGTCAATCCTATTCATCCTAATTTCGTTGACTTTTTCTTAGTGCTGCGTAATTGTGGCATTTGACTTACGTATTATTTTGCACTCAAGTCACTTGAGTCAAGTGATTTTAATTCAGTGTAAAAATAACTAAGAACATCGAATCCCCAAATTCATTGAAAATACTCTGAAACCAAATGAATAAGTCAATGTAAATGTATGGGTAAAGATATTATTCTTCCACTGCATATAAGAAATTAAGATTTGGACTTTTTTTTAGTTCTGCTTCAATGAATTCTCGTGATTTCATGAATTCGTTTAGTTGGTTAATGGAAAACGGACTAGATCAATCATTCAGTAATTTCGTTTGTATTTATTTCTAAGAACCATCGTCATAAAATAATTGGAGGTTGGTACTTAAGCGAATTTTGAATCTCAATTTAGGCACAGTTGTTAAAAGTATTTTCATACTATTGTGTTACATACCACACTGAAGAAATAATTTTTAATCATAATTACAATGTCTCTCCGACTTTATTGCATTTTTGCTGTCTTACTCGTCGTACTCCTGGGTATGCAAAATTATTTTTAAGCTTAATTTTGAATTGGTTTTTGACGTACATTTTGTATAATCACATTTGGGTTTAAATTGTAGAGGGGAGCCGAATAAATGCTGACAGGGGGTGTCCTGATAACCCTCAGGAATGTCAACAGTCGTGTAGGAGCCAGCAAGGTAAATGCGAAAAGCGATGGTATCGATGGCGTTATCAATCGAGATGCAAATGCAGTCCTTGTCAAGGTGCCGTCATTCTTGGAGCTTGTACTTCTGACCCTGAAGTCCAATTCGCAATCAGAACCATTGTTGGATGAATTGGAATGAGTTTGGTTTGTTAATATCCTACATATTATTTATCAAAATAAATGCAAGTAGGCTAGGTTATATAAGTTATAGTGATTTATTTAGCCAAATCAACAGATACTGAATAATCTTGCCCATTTGATATTTAAATATTGCAATTTAAATTTCAAAAAACACAAAGAACTGTCGAAACAACAAAAGGAATGTTGCAAAATCTACTTTTAGTTGGCTATTACTCTCGATAATATTTTGAATACATTTTATTGTGATTATTATTAGCTGTTCATATTAAAATATTTAGAATTCTGTGAATCCATGAATTATGACGTCTGAACTTTTTAGAGTTCCAAGTATTCTCCCGAGTTTTATTTTGTCATTTTGGTTCGAAATTACTTTTATATAAATATCATAATTTAAAATAAAGCTGTATGAAAAACTAACTCGTTTCAGAATACATTTTAATTTACATCATAAAGTCTCTTTCAGCATAAAAGCATCATATAACTTGTATGAAAATGAATAAATTCGGTAGTATTTAAATACGCTGGAAAAAATAAATTCACATCACTTGTTCATTGTACTGTTTAATACTTTCATCTGGAAATTATTAAACTCTGTGAGCAGAAATTAATACAATGGCATCAATCAAACTTTACTCCATTCTAGCCATTTTCCTCATCGTTGCTCTTCTAGGTTTGTATTTTTTGTATAAGAAACTTTTATTTGCCAATTTAACTTATTTTTATATTTTGTCATGTTTTTTTTTCTAGAAATGAGAGGTGTCGATGGCTGCAATAATGAAGAATGTAAACAATCTTGTGGTGGTCAGCAAGGTAAATGCGAAAGGCGATGGTATCGATGGAGCTATCGAATGAGATGCAAATGCAGCCCATGTCAAGGTGCAGTCATTCTTGGAGCCTGTACTTCTGAACCGGAAGCTCAATTTGCAATTGAAACTATTTTGCCAATGATTACTGGCTAGGTTTCTAATTAGAATGCGACAACGATATGGCAATCTTATCGGATAAAATATAAACAAATATGTAAGGCATAGCTTGGATCGAATAATAAATTTAATGTTCTTATCTTGTTCAAAATGCAAAACACGTTTCTCTGTCTTCTTGTCAAAATTAACCACTTTATTATTAAAACGATAAATGAACATATAAAACTTTATTACTAGTGCACATTTGAGACTCTGGCTAAATATTTTTGGTTAGCCTCATGGACTTCGGTTAGTTGTAACCTGAGATTTTTCTTATCAGTCCACAAATAATTATATATTCGTTAAGAAGCACGTACAACGTATTTTTACCAAGATTTTCGGCACCACATGCATTTTTTATTGCTTTGTCTTCTTGTCTTGGACAATAAATGAGTCATATTGCCAGGGTTGGTATTGAAATTTTAATGATAACAATGAAAAGCAGCGAAATGCTTTAAATTTCAAGAAAAATCACTGAAATATGAAAAGTGGAAAAAATTGCATACAAAATACATTGAAAAATTTAAATTTTCAGGTTTTTTAAGTACACCCCATAGAATGGTACACCCTTTTATTTTTTAGTGTGTAAGAGTCAACTATTTTGAGGTGCAACATTTTAATGCAGATTCGAATATGATATTTTAAATGGTGGGACAATTTATGACAATTATTGGATTTTGAGATAATAATGTATGCAAAAAACTATAAAAAATTATTTACGAACGTTTGGCTTCCAAATCAATCGTTTTTTTAAGGTTTTATCAACTTCCATCTGTCATAGAGAAAAATTTTGCCCGCTAAATTTGTGAATTTGCCCGGTCATTTCTGGTCATAATATTTAACTTTAATTTCAAAAAAAAAATTAAACAGCGTACCGTTAATCTTTAATCGTTTTTAGAAACAAAACGAGATCATCATGTTATCGAGATATAATTTACGTTCAAAATCCAAGCAGCCACAGCAAGACGAAGATAACCTAATTCTCAGTCTTCCTCAAGAGGTACTATTTAGTCTGTGTATTAATTATTGTGTAATTAAAATAGTTTAACTAGACATATTCTTCTAATTGTTTAAAATACTATAATCTTTGTTTTTGGCAGATATTGGAGCTGATATTGAATTACATTCCTCAAAAGGAGACCATAAATCTTCGACTCGTTTGCAAAGCTTGGAACCAGGACGTTGAAACGCTGTACAACTACAATGTCGAAAGTCTGAAGGACAATTCTCCACATTTTCAACGAGTACTTGAACATCGAATCAAAAAATTGTCCATCGAAAGCTTAACGGAGACAAGTGTTCTAAATGCACAAGGAATTTCCATCTTCAAACATCCCAAACAAATCAAGGTCTTGAAGATTGAGCCATGTTCGTCTGTTTCTCCAAGAAATCTGCAACAATTGCTCAGATTGTGTGCAGAAACTGTTCGATCTGTTTATCTAAATTTATCACCTGATAAATTAAATTATGAATTTGAATTGGACGAAGTATTCAAAGGCTACAAGTTCACTAATTTAAAGCACCTCCAGATAGAATCTAATGGCTTTTCTAAGACAGTTCAAGAAAATTCAAAAAGTTTATTCCAGGTTAAATCAGTAGAACGAAAAATACTTGAAAAAAAATCGTATTATCTAATTATATCTAATTAAAAATTTTCTTGAATTTTGTTTCAGGTTCTAGAAAACTCACAGATGCAACAACTCAAAGGACTTCGAATAGATCTTTTTATAACCTACACATTCACAATGGAGACAAGAGTCAGAATTGGTGAAAACATCCTCCGGATTTTATCCCGACATGGAATAAATTTAGAAAAATTAGATCTAGACATCAGAAGCAGCCGTATGGATGATTTGGAGATTAAGCAACTCACATCGTCACTAGAAAAGGAGGAATTAGATCAAATAAAGAAGATGGATCGAGTTCAAGAGTTTCATGTCGCGTTTAAACCATTTGCTCTGCAATTGCAAGATTTCTGGCAACAATTCCTTGCCAATCAAAAGGAACTGGTCAAGCTAGAAATTCGTTGGCATTTCCCAGGAGGACCGATTTCAATTCCACTGTTCCGACAGATAGTTATGAACAACTCTTTAACATTGGTCGAGATCGAAATGTGGGAATTGAACCTGTTTGCTGATGATCTCCCCTTTGACTTTTCGGGATTTCAAGCCTGCCAAAATCTGCAGATACTTTGTCTGTACCGAACTAATGTAACTAGAACTGATCCTGATCAGCCAGACGTAATAGAATTCCATCGTCTCCCGGAATCCATCACAGAATTGACATTACGCAGGCTAAACATCTTGACAGAAGAATTACTCATTGGATTCACTCAGGGATTCAAAAATCTACAAAAATTGAATTTGGATGAATGTGGAATGCATGGACTACTGGGTGTCAATTGGCCTATCCTTTCTGCAATATTGTCAAGGCCTAGTTTAACCAAAGTTAATTTATTTCACTCGGTATTTTGCGAAGATGAGTCCTTGGAAATCGAGTTGGGTGGACTTGACTTATCTCTCTCAGATCTGTGTGATTTGCATAGGGAGCCTGGAAGCCTTGGTTGGAGTCGTCCCGAATACGAATAATATGATTAGTAGCTACAGCTGAAGGAACTAAAAATATCAAAAAGTGTCAAGAATTCTGTAGAGTTTAGTTTGATTTTTAAATATTTAAAGTTTCAACTTTTGGTAGTTTTAGGTGTCAATTTCACCATTTCCTATTTCCATATTTTCATTTCTAGTTTTTTTCAATCAATAAAATCATCAAATTACAAAGTATACATATTTCCTTAAAAAAAGGACCGAGTTTTAGAATTTTGCCAACCCTGGATACCTTACGTTATTATGAGTAATCCAGCACAAGATTAAGACCTTCATCAAACTTCATCTCCCCCTGCTACTGGAACATGTAAATATTTATTCTTTATATTATACGTTTTAGTACGAATGGTCTCTGCAGATCACAATTAGCAGAGAGTTTGATCTCTGGAATCTAGACTTGTACTTTGAATCATTTTCAATCCTCAACTCGGGAGGACCGTCAAGTTGAGACGCCATTCACAATTTTGATAAATTATTTCTTTCCAATTGCAGTTTCGAAGAGCAGATTTTCAAAATGTTAAGGCAGGTGATATTTTTAGCATCCCTGGCTGATATTGTGAGTCAATTTTATAAAATTGAAGTTAAACAGCGTAATTTAACTCGAAATTCTACCTTAACTTTTCCAATAAATATCTAGTATTATTCTTGATCCGAAAATTCCCGAATCAATGACATTTAAAATACTATTTTGTAATTTTTCCTATTTGTTGCTCTTTTAATTTAGCTGCTTATCGGTGCCCTTGCAGCGATTGGTTTAATTCGGGACATTAAGCGCGGATTTAATGATGTCATCAACGCAATTGGGAAGCTTTTTTCAACTACGAATGTTCCTGATTTACCGGAAGAGTCTACCCTAATCGGACTTACCTACGTTATGGCGATAATCTTGTTTCTGGGCAATCTCTTCCTCATCTTTGCCACCAAAGACGTAAGTCATCGTCATTAAGGATTTTGGTGTTTTCAAAGTTTGAGTTCAGGGTTTTTATATCGGTTTATTTGTTGATTTGTGTAAGCAAATGCTCTTTAAAGCTAGGATCATACATTTTTGCATACCGCTGAAATATTACCTATTGAGCATAGAATAATCTAACAATTAAAGGTGGGTTCATCTTCATTTGACCCCTGTGGACAATTTCGAAAAGGCATTTTAAAGTGTGGTCTAATAATGTTAAAATCGTAATAATAGTTCCATTATTTCTCTAATATAAAATTTTAATATAAATGTAATACTTTTTCAAGTTTAATATTCGAAAATTCTGTAGAGTGACGATTTAAATTTAATCATATATTATTTATTTACAGAAATTGGAAACAAGCATTAGATGCAAGCGAATCCTGCTGAATATTTGGATTGTGTTCATGGTAATTCTATTTGGACTGAACTTGACCTACTTTTACTGGAAGGACGATTGGAAAGATTTTAACTATGGTCAACTGACCTACAGGGTTATTGTCTTTGGACTTGGCTGCCTATACCAGTACAAACTTGCACTCAACAAGGAGAAGAACGGTCACATTGGGTAGAGACATATCTCCATGATTTACGATTATCGGCATTCCTTGTACTTTTTTTGTCGTCACTTAATTTAGATATTATTAATTAAATAGACTTGAATAGAAATAGTCTAGCTTTAGTACAAAATCCGGTTTTATTAGTATTAAAGGTAAATGCCTCAATTAATTATTACTACTAATGTTTAGTTTTTTTTTCTTCTAAACTTTGATATTTATTGTAAAATCCTATAACTTTAAGCAGCAGATTTTATTTTTAGATTTTATTTTCTCTTGTTTGCAAATATTCAATACAATTTAAGTGCTATGAGCTTAACTAGATTTAACTAATAATATGTATGAGCATAGTACAGTAAGTTGATTTCGATATGCTGAATAAGTATATCATTTTAATAATCATAACAGATTTCTCAAATTAATGATAGATTTAAGTATATTATTATCAGTAGCGTGCAAACAGTGGCTTGGTGTGGCTTGGGAAACCAGGCCGGACGGCCCGAAGGGCCGGACCGACTGGGA
>JAQGBQ010001357.1:0-12094 GCA_034698485.1 Vertagopus arboreus
AGAGAATAATATTATTGTTTTGTTTTTCAGTATAAGGAATGTCCACATAAAATCATGATAGAAAGACTCGGTATACTCCCTGTTTTCATAGGAATGGCACCAGCCATTAGTTGAACGTATTTTCACAAGAATTATTCATGACATTGTTAAAAGCACATTTGTCACATTTTCGAAAGATTGATATTTACTACTATGGTGGTTGGCCAGCATGGATTTGGTTTATACTGAAGGTGTGTAGAAATTCCTTGATTAATTTTTACGATGGATAATCATCCGTTTACAAAATGAGTTTTGCAAATCGGCAAAGAAGGCATGGAATGTGCGTGGGGAACTTCCTCATGGGGTTGAGTCTCGATTTTGGACTATTTTGACGGGCAGCATACACAAATACGATATTATCATATTCAAAAACACGCACGGAACTTCTAAAGTGTAGAATAGGGCGATGAAGGTTTCTTAAATCACATAAATGGTTCTTCCAGCCGAGTTGATGTACAAATATCTT
The DNA here is from genome assembly GCA_034698485.1 of Vertagopus arboreus. Lineage (NCBI taxonomy): Eukaryota > Metazoa > Arthropoda > Collembola > Entomobryomorpha > Isotomidae > Vertagopus > Vertagopus arboreus. Next base: position 506 of record JAQGBQ010001357.1, read on the forward strand.
ATCCTTTTATTTGAGCTTGATTTTATAGAAAGACTACGAATATAATATCGACTTTGTTGATGATTGTAGTAAAAGAAAGAATTTGCTTTGCTTTGTATGTATTTGTATTGGTGACATTAAAATAGGATCCATCAGTGTTTGTACGTTAGACAGACATGACACACATCATGAACAAAGTCGACAGGTCAGGCAACAAAATTCGGCAGTGTTGAATGACGAAAATTATACTGCAGGATTATTTATATCCAATAATAGGTACGTACAAGTTACAAGAAACTGTACAAAACTTGCTTCGAATTCACACAATAAATGGAATCGAATTATTCATTTATTTCATAGGTCATAATGTGTCGAAAGAACGGGACTCATGTGCAGTCATAAGACTTAATTTACTAAACTGTTATCGGATTCTATAATGCTAATAATCAACGAAATTTTTTTTGATATGGAAGGGGCTGGGTAATCGGTAGAAAAGGCAAAAAGTTTGTTGTAATATTCACAAAGTATTAGGTTTGCATATCTAGGAATATTGTATTCACTATAATATAGTCTATTTCCAATTTACTTGGCTACTCCCTGCTGCATTTGAGAATTGTTATGTCGTTACTAAAAATTCAAGACCATGGGACCTTTGTTTGTGTCGATGAAAGGGATGTGTATTTCTAGTTGCTTTTAGTCTGTGGGTAGCCATAAAATTATGATGGAATAACTGTCTTGGTTTTGATAGGCGATGACTATTTTTGGCTTCTTGTCATTTAAATCGGGTCCCGTGGAATGCCTGCTTTTGTACAAACTCTGTGTATTATAATAAATTGAAGAGATGGACAGATTAGCAATCTTCTCGCTATGAGAGGGGTCCTATTGTGATTATTTGTGATAATCCACTACGTGTGGTTCCTCACATTCTCTAAGCCCAGAGTTTCGTAAACAAGGATAAATTGAGCATATAATCGATAAGTAATAATCTGTCTTATCCACTCGTTTCTAGAAAATTTTAAATAGGTGCTCTGATGCATGGTTGTAATTATTAGTACTCGTTTATCTAAAGGAGGAAATTGGTCAAACAGCAGTTGTTATAGCATTTATTACAATTAGAATTAGACGGTCGAATTTTTGTTGTGTACAGGTAGATGATTTGGGCACCTCGACAGTTTTATAAGTATTTACATTTATTACCAGTTAAGAATCATAAAATTTAATGATTATTTTGAGGGACTGTTGACCACGCTATCATGCTCATTTAAGTGCTTGAGAGTGAAAGTGCTTTGTTAGTCCTTCACAGTTTAATAATTCATAACATGACGGTTGTTTGCCTTGTTTTAGGATCAGTTTAGCTAAAATCACATCATTATAATAGGAGAATTCATTTGGTGTTGCAAAATTATTGTTAGAACAGAAAGTGAGATCTTAGTCTTGGTTTATTTTTATGTAAGTGGTGTTAGTGGTATTTGAGTAATAGTTTTTTGAAAGGTATGTATGTATATGCTATTTGGTATTATTTACTTTGTATTGAGATGGAACGACTCGTAAATGAGTGCATCGTTCATGACGATAAGCTTTCTTTTGCTAGAGTGCTAAAAGTCATTTATACCGATATATGCCAGGGGAAACACAAAGTTCATTGAACATTCATGTTAATGAGCTGATAAAACGGCGGATTGTCGGAAATACGTTTGTTCGGTTGCTTTAGATAATCATGTTACCTCTTAATGAATCATTGATTTCAACGATTCCGTGTTCATCTGCCCCCACATCACTTACGGTAACGGTACCCACTGGAGTATTCCGTGTAAAAGCCAGAGTACAGTTAGTATTATTCTGTGATGTATGGGTCATCATCACTCATGATTTTTTGTTGTAATTCATTATTTCGTTCCATTGATGAGTTGATAGCTGCATGCGTTATTATCAATGCTGAGTTGGAGTTTATTCTGTTAATATGAATGAGCAGTTATACTTCTGGAATGTTTTAAATGATGTAACCACTTTAATTATTTAGGGTCAGTCAGTACTAGCTTAAAAATTAAGACTATCAAATGTCTGGGCTTAATTTTAACGAGTGCAGGGTGCAGTGTCTTGGATTTTATTGAGAAAGATTGTTTTAATAGATTGAGGATAAGTTACGTCTGCCTCTAGTCTGCAATAATAATATTTAATTGACGTATAAGAAGAGTACACAAAATATTTTTAGCCGTCATGTTTATCATATTTTAACTGTAGTTATTTTCCTGTCATTTTCTCAACTTAGGTAATTCGAGCTGGAAGACGTGAGTTTGTGTGGTTAAGTGTTTATCAAATGTCGGTCAACAAGTATATTCCATCAGTGTTTTTGATTTGACTTTAGTGTTGCAAAGTTTTGAATAAAGATATTTATTTGCAGGTTTGTGGCGTTGGCATAACTTTTATTCTTAAATAATAGCAGATGCCGAGAGGTATTTTTATTTAATGTTTACTACTGTGTGAATTTTCTTTTCAGTAGACTAATCAATTTAGTGCTTGTCGTTTTTTTTCTTGTTTGATTCTTGTCATGGCTGCTCTGATTCTATATAACATGATACAAAGATTGAGCGAGTCTGGCAAATTGAGGTTTACTGTGCTAGGTTGTGTTGTGATATAAAATACATATACTCATACATTGCTGCTTTTAGTTAATCTCAAGTGGGATTCATTGCGATATGAAAAAGGCGTGTAGGTGTGTGTAAAGAGGTTGTAGTCATTTGTATTATTGCCGGATTGAATGCTGTTAGATTAAAGTATTGTAGCTGTTGTTATTGTATGGGTATTGTTGGAAGTATGGCAATTGAAATCTCATCTAAAGTCTAAAATTCTGTTACATCTAATAAAAGAGCAATGATCTGACCTGGACTGCTGGGTGGAGATCTGACTTTATTTTTATGATCTACTGGCTGAAGATTAATTTTGTTTGTTTAAAGGGGTTGGTTTCGTGGTTAATCTCCCTTCTCGTTCCAGGTTGAATCACAAACAACACAATGAACATTGAAAAGAGATGTTTAAAAAGAGTTATTTCCTCTTCAAGATGATTATTTGATGCATAGGAAACTAGAACTAATTTTCATGTAGTGTCATTGTGAATGACTTTTTGATTACGTTAAGGTCGTTGGTTTTTTAGGATAAGGGTTGATGATGGGCATGCATGGGGCTAAATGTTGACTAAAGTTGTTGACGACTGTTGAGCATTTTATATACTTTGAACCGGTAATAATCTCTCAAAACCTCTGACTCAGACCTTTTAAAGAATCATATGGAAACTTGAATGATGTGCTTTACATGACTGACAAATAATCTCTTGGAGTCAAAGTGGATTCCTAACTTATCAGAGTTATCAGTCTGTAATAAGAATAGTTGAATGACAAGTGTGCGAAAAATTGCCTTTAATGTTTGGCCTTTAGGGCTTCTGCTGTATTGTTGGTGTAGGCGGATCAATCAGTAATAAACTAGCTGAGCAGGTTACTGTACTACTGATTATGCTCAAGTAAATGTCTATTTATTTCATTTCATTCCGTTATTTAATTGAGAAGTTGATGAGATTCGCATATGAATCCCTAGTTTAGACTAGATGAACCAAGATAAGATATTGAAGCCTCTAACTGCAAGCGGTGATAAAGATGGATATGGGAGACGCATTCAACTTAGTTTGTGTGGCTTGAATTTAAATTTTGATAATCAGAATCGAATAATTCAGGGCCTGTTGTTCATTATATCGAAGGGCTGGGTTTTGTTTAAATAGTTTGATATGGAATGGAATCAAGTTGGGTTGATTGGGCATTGTTGTTGACGTGAATCAAGTGGGCAATATTTTATGAGCTTGTAGAAACTAATCTCAAAACGATATCTTCAAAATTTTATTTTCTTGTTTTAGATCTTGAACAAGTTAATATATATACTCCTTTTGACTGTGACCGTTGACCGTATTACATGTTCAGTTTGTTGAGATAGGCAAAGCCGCAGGAAAAGAGTTATCATTGTAAACATAATCTTTGAACTCTTTGTTGTGGATCAACAAAGGTTATTGTCACTTCTTGTTTGAGTGCAAAATGATTGTAGAATATGTTTTTCTATATAATGAATCGTAGCCGCGAGGATTCCCATAAGTATTAAATAGAAGAAGAAGGGTTTTAAAAAAAGTTGGCAGACATTTGGAATTTGTATGAGTTTGTCTACAAAAATTCCTATATGTTTTGAATTGTTTGTAAAGCTTCCTCAAGTTGCGAAAATAGACTGACACTGGGTGTATCCGGATGGGAGTTTTTTTATTATGTTTTTTCCTGCCTTAGAATTTTAATATGAATAGTTGAATTCATTCCGGAGGAATTTATTGGTCGTTATTTATTAGCTGGAACAGATTTTACGTGGGAATTTTCCTGATTAAGTTGTTGTAACGAGGGTTGATGAAAAAGCTATCATTATCATAGAATCACGTGCGATTTAACTGTGAGAATATCACCCAGCAGTGTCGGGTAGAATTTTAATCAAGTTAGCTGAATGAGACTGACACGAAAAATAATTATGAATGATATTTCATATTTTGTCGACCGGTTCTATTATCGTTCCATTTAGTGTTTGTATTATGTGGGGGTAGTAAATTAAGGCAAATTAGGTGTTGGTTCTCTACTATCTCCTAATTTGTTAACAAGAACTGTGCAAAGTTTTATTATTCTGCTGGATATTAAAAAAAACTCCTCTCATATCTGGAATGTACATGAAGGAAGAAAGAGCTGGAATGAAAGATTAATGGCTATTATTGTATTTCTTTGCAACCAAAGTTTTTTTGTCTTTTGTATTGAAAGGTCGAGGATATTGATAGCCGTTGTAGTTTATGAATATTTTAGTAAGATTAAACTTTATCCAGTAGGGTTAGCGTGACCAAAAGATATTTGTCCGTTTTGTACCTACTTTTTCTTGTCTTCCGTATTACTACATTTACTACGTGCATAAATTTGAATTGTGATTTCATAATGCAGTGACTGCGGTATTTTATTAAACGTCGATCTAGTAAGCAATGTCCGAAATAGACCTTCGCCTTTACCCAGAGAAGCTATTAACAAATAGCTGATGTTCCGTAGGCTAAATAAATGAATATTCGTGTTGTAAATTGTGACAACATAAATGACAAAGTATGAATACAGAATGACATCTCTAGATATTTTTGGTTAGAAACTTTGGAGTTTTTTTCTGACTGATTGGAAAACATAACCAAGTCGTTGGCTCCTGTTGTGAAATTGGATTTTTTTTCTTGAGCTATAAACATCTGGAGACGTCATTTGCTTGTCAAAGGTCAGCCTTGGCATCACACTGGAGGTGGTGTAAGAAGAGTGAGACAAAGTCTCCTCCTGTATTATTCAAGCCTAATGGTAGATTTATAGATGTATTTGAAATCAATAGTTGATGTTCAGCAGAATGGCATCCTGGAAAAATGGCAATGGCACAGTGTTATGTTATGTATTGCTAATGGAATCGGTAAGAGTAATGGGTGTTCCGTGTTGGCAATGAAATGTCTAAATGGACGAAGATATTGGAGATAAATTGCTACTGTTAATGCATTTTGGGGTGAGGCTTTGTATTTATATCGTGTATTATAAGTTGAACTCACTAAAAGTCCTAATAGTTGTAGTCAATAAAAACGTGTTAATGATAGTGTTCATTAGTAGTAGTAGTAAAGGATTGAAAATTATTTTCGACTTTTGGACTTCATTAGTTTGATTTAAAGAGGAGTATCAGATTCAGATGGTGCCAAAAATGGGGCTAGAAAAAATATGTTATTGCTATCCATACTTTAAAAAAAAGATCTTTTTACCAGGGATGAATCACTGATTGATAATCTTGAAGGAATTAAGGAATGAGGATGTCAGTTTAAGCTCATTTGGTTTTATTTGCACTTGCTAGTCGTTGACTGGGTTTTAGCTTATTCATGGTGACGATGATGAAATGTTTTAGCTGTAAAGATACAGGAACGAAAAATGGCATTGATTTTATTTTTGAAATACAGCGTTTAAATTTTTTCATGTTTGAGACAAGTGTGAAGCGTTTTCCTGGAATGGTGTGAGTTTAGTTTTTTTGAAGTATCTTTTAACCAAATGCTGTTAACCAGAAAGAGTTGTACAAGATGTGTAATGTTAGTAAATAATATATTCCGCACTTCCAGAAAGGGAATGTGTTAGTACACTCTGTGCATAGTAAATAGTGATAGTTTTTTTAGCAAAAAAGGGTTGAATAAATTTATCTCTCTTGGTTTATGAATTCCTTGCCATTTATTAGTTGAAAGGGGTTGATGCCTGGTCTTATTACCTATTCACGATGCGATTGTTCATTTGATAGGTTGAGGAGTATTGTATTATAAATGGTGTTTGGTCAGGATTTCAGGATGCTTAGAGTTTCCTTTTAAGTCTAGATCAAGGTTGTTCTCTCACCTCTTCTGTGACTGAATGTGCAAATACATGCAGATGTAGTAGTGTTGTATTGCAGACTTATCTCTGGGCTTATACAGAATACTTCTTCCGTGTTTCTTCAGGCGTATCTTGAACTATCTTGTAATGAGAGAATATAAAATATGGTGTGGCAATAGATTTAGCTGATAGAATAGTAAGCAGGAGGTAGTAGTTTGAATAAGGGATGGATGCACTCATAAAGTTGCTCATCTTTTCAAACAATTGGTGATTAAAGTATTGCCTGGTTTTCATGTCTGACACTTTTCTGGTTGCGACAAAAGTCATAAAATCTTACAAGAAATCTGAGAGGACTGGAGAAGGTCGATGTTTAATGGCTTCTGTTCAGCCCAATCCAAATGCTTAGCATATTCATCGTGGTGTCAAATGCATCTTTCATTTGTAATAGTTAATGGTGACAGTTTGTCTTTTGCGGAAAAGTCTGGTTAAGAGATAAGCATAAAGGGAAAATATGATTGTAATGCCTGGTAAAAATGAATTGTTTTAGAGGCAGGGTGGCTTAAAGAGGAGGTGGAAGTTTCTGTTGTTCATTGGACATGTGTGACAGGCAGAGCTGTCGTTTTTGACATGGGACATTAATTTGATCATGGAGATAAGATGAGAAGAATTATAATGATGGCCAGCACAATAAGAAGCTAATAAAACTAGTATCGCTTGTTGGACGGAAGAAGACCTTCTGTCATTGTCTTCTCTAGGGAATCGAGCGGAATAACGTGATATTGTCCTACCTGCAAACCAAAGGTCTTGGTGTTAGTGTCACTTCCGTCGGCCTAATTTGATTACTGACTTCATTTTCAGTCAAGGTAGTGTGGAATAATTGTATCAAAGTGGCGAGAAACCTACTTTGATTGTGACCTCTGCTTGTGCAGAATATAGTAACACCCTCGGCTAATAGTAGTAACTCATCTCTGCTACATATGAAAGAAGGAATTAATCATACTCTTGACTTTATGGGTCTATGAAATTGCTGCAATAACAATTAGTAATTATTTTGCCCGCTGTATTTGTTTGTTTTTATTTGGGTTATTTTTTTTAAAGTAATTGATTTCGGGAAACTACCCACGGGGGATTATTTGGAATTGGTCTCTAATAATGCTTGGATAGAATTGATAGCAGGAAATCATAATAAGAGGGCAATTGGTACATTTTGTACTTGATTACTGTATTGTTTCCTTCGTATTGAGGGGATGAGTGGGTTGACTCGTCGACTGTGTTCGTTTTCCAATTAGTTTGTCTTGATCATTTTGATTACATATTGGCAATTGAGGATGAAGCAAGTTGGCATTCGGCACAACAGCGTAGGTCAAGGTGAATGAAAAGGTAGAGTGAAGTGGTTCTCTCTCATCCAAGAAATCTTTTGTGTGTAACTCACACGGGATATAACAGGATCAGGTTACAGTTAAGATAAAATTAAAGAGTGATTACTCTTTCCGTTTGCATGTAGAAGAAGAATCGCTTACGGCCATTTCTGAAGGATTTTTGGTTTTGTTAAAAAATACAAAATTATATGATAATAAACCAAAATAACACATACATAAACATGATCTCAAATTATATCAGAGTAGTTTAGCTTGTAGTTTCAATTTCATTCTATGATTTTATGTAATACAAACTAAAGGATACTGAACTATTGATCAGTGATGTCTCTTATAAATAAAAGTGCATGTCTATCTATATTGAGTAGACGGTTGTTCATCATTCATTTGTGTCATGTTTTAGTTTTCATCAATAGAAATAAAAAATATGAATTCCGAGTATTCCTAACTCATAATCATATAACAATAATAATCATAAAACTGAAATTTAATTGAAATAGACCTTCCATCATTGGGCGACTCTGGGAATCGCAGAGATATTTTAGCTGCATTTGCAAGGTGCATTTTGATAACGACTGAAGGTCAGACAGTCAAAGGGCAACTGAAGGTCTGTTGTGTCATTAGTTTACTCCTAGTAGAATGGTTCTATTTCTATAATGTGAGTTTGATGTGTAAGGATTGCAGAATTGAATGTGAAGATAACAAAGGGGAATTCGCATGGCTGGGCAAAAATGAAAGATTACCTCGGAGATTGTGATGTTAGTGTTTAGTTTTTTTGGAAAATTCCTATTTTTGATGCGGTCAGTTTTGTATTTGTATCTATTCGTAGATTTATGTGGTTGTCAATTTAATTCTGTGATCTGACTGACCTTAAAACTTGCATAGTTTCTTATTGACGTTATTTTGGTATTTTGGTGGACCACCCTATGCGGATGAACCTCACCAGTGCTTCTTTAGTCTGAGACCATGACAAAAGTCGAGATTGGACAGGAAGAAAATGAATGGGTTCTTCACACATTATTGTCGTTGACACAAAAGCTATTTGTATGATTGGTTAGGTAGGTGTTTCAGTCAATTGAGTCAATGCCAATTGATTAATTAGTTAAGGAGCAAGTGGGGCTTCCGATGCGATGCTCTTGCTATTTTGGTTTTACTTTAAGGCTCGTCTGCTTTTTTATACTCTTTTTGTCTATGCATGAAATAGACTATCTATTGCCATTTTAGCCTTGCTATAAACATTGAATATATCATTGCTCTGTATCATTCGCTTCCTTTGTTCTGTGTAGCCACGTTGCAATGACGTGAAATAATGCTTTGTGCAAGTCTCTGAAATGTTTACTATCCAATGTTTTGACAAACTTTTCCATTGTACCATAGGTTGTAATCTGCGGAGCTAAGTCATCCTGTGATTTTAAGTACCTTCCCTGGGTTCCAAAAACTCAGCCTGATCAAAACACGTTTTTGATTATTGTATAAGCAACCGAAATGGGAGTCCTGACAATTTACGAGTAAGAAAGGGTTATGTGCTGATTTGCACAAATTTTCTCCAGGTTTATTTTTACAAATGGTATTCAAACTGGGTGAGCTAATATGTCGCTCGGGTGTAATGATCGAAAGTAGCAAGTAATTTGATTTAATGATGGTTTTGATGAAGTCGTTTCACCATAATTGACCTTAGATGGAAACATTATTTTCCAGGACTTGGAGAAAATAATCTTTATGATAGATTCATCACAAAAAAAATTAGTGAGGATTTAATTACATTACTCAATTTCCAGACTAGTTTAAGTTTATTACTTTATTTAGGGCATGTATATAACTGCATTTATTGCGTTCTCTGAAGGTTTGATGGTACACTAGGTTAGTCTATTTATTAAATAGTGTAAACAAATTATTGTCCAACCAAAGGCTTTAACTGACTCACACACTAAGAACTCACTGATATTTTGAGTTCGCTTATCAGTTGTGGTTGAACCTAAGGCATGTCTGAAAGAAGGAAACCCAATCCACAAAAGGCGATTGTGTCCTCATAAAATTTTAAACCCCAGCCATACAGAATGGATTTATATGCAGTTATTGATACTAAAAGTTCCAGTTGTTTCTTTAACATTTATTCCCATGTTTGTACAAATTGGAAAATCTGTAGTGGCAGAAGGGAAGCCAAAGCAATTAACTTTACTAAATTGTGGAATTTTTTCTTACGATTAAAATATAATATATCTGACCGTCGGTTAAGTGAATACAGATACGTTCTTAGGATCAATTTTTTTGTAGCATTTCGAATAACGCTGATTAAGGAAACACAACACGGTAGCCTTATGGGCATTGCCAGCAGAATAGAAGACAATGTCGACGTTTTAAAATCAGAAAGCCCTTGTGGAATGGGATCATGCCTTAGTTGTCAAACATTATTGCCTGTTGGATTTCAAAAGATTTCAAGGTTTGCCAGGTTATAAAGAATCGGATTTTTAAATATTAGAAATTTGAATTAAATAAATGTAATATTAAGCACGAGATATCAAAGTAGTCAATATACAAAATAAATCAATTAAGTTTAACTAGCATCTTAAAATATGGTTTGGGTTATCATCCTCCGATGCCGATTGAAGGTGAGAATAATTTTTGGTATGTCGTAATTGGTAAATATCATTAAATTTAGTGATCGAAAGGATCGTCGACGAAAAAACAGAGATCGAGAGACGGATACACCATCCGATGGTTCCTCACGGTCTTCAAATGTGAAAAGTAGTCATCATTACAATAACAAGAAAAATATATCCACACATTCGACCCGTAGTCGTAGGAAGGCGTCTTACACCAGCGAGGTAAGCAAATTATTAAAATCTTTATTTACTTTAACGACTCGAGATACAAGGTGCCGGTAAGTGTAGTACTTTGACTTGAGGTTAACATGTCATGTTAGTGAATTCTAGTTTTTATTTTACAAATTAAAGTTAGATAAAAATTTTTTGGCCAGGCCAGTACATATAAAAATACTGTAGGTCGTCGATGATTTATGGATTTTATGAGGAGAGCAACTGAAAATTTTGAGCAAACATTCAATGTGTGTTATGAATTTTTAGAGAGTTTTAACAGACCTCAACTTTTCGTATCCTGTGCTGTATATTAGAAAAGTGTGAAGGGAAGCCCGAGGTTTACAAGAAATGATGAAAGGGGAACTGATAGTTTATGAGCTATTTTTAACGGGCTTGATCTGTTTTAACAAAATAGCCCTTCGCATCTGACAATGCGGCGAGTCCTAACTCGATTTGTTTAAGAAATGAAGCAATTATTCTTTTTTTCTGCATTTTGTTAGCCGAATAGTTAGTCTTATTTTATACACCAACAACACTGCCTTTGGTTGGTGAGCTTAAAGTTGGTTTTATAAATTAGTAAATTTCTCCATAGTTTTGGCATAACTGTGGACACTGTTTTAGAATAAATATATTAGTGTGAGATGTTAAGTCAGTTAAGAGTTTGGATGGTGACAGTTTGAGATGAAGAGAGGAGTGTTCCCAATTCTATATACTGAGAGTGACAAAATTCGAGTTCTTTTGACATGGTTTCAATCAACATTTAAAGTTTAATTATTTTCGGTTATGCTCGTTAGGAATAAAAGCTTCGGTGGGTACGAAAAGTAATGAAATTTCATATTTATTTTATTTTAAGACATGTTTCTTGTTCTTGTTAATTTGTATGCATTTGATGATAAGAATCAAATCAGGTAGCAATTGAGTTTTTATCAAGAAATTGGTTCCAATCAAAATCGTTGAGTAACAGTGATCCGGAAAATCATGTTCACCGGTTCG
>JAQGBQ010001358.1:0-12093 GCA_034698485.1 Vertagopus arboreus
AGGTCAGAGGTCAACCCGATGCACAGGCACGAAATTGAAGAAGATTATGACTGAGAGCTCCGTTCCGTTCCCTCTTCTTATTCGGAGTGTTTGGCTGCTGCAAGCACACGAGACAGCAGTTTCCCTGCTTTCAACAAAATAGGATTTGATTTTCTGGGTCAATGTCATTGCCAGTAAGTGCTGTTTGAGAATCCACTGCTCATCGGCATCTAGGCACTCACAGATCAACCTCAACTTACCCGCCTTATCCCCCGCCAAACTCAACGTAATAACGATCACCCCGGCTCATTCCGTCTTTTTTTTGTTGAATTTATCACTATCACTCAGTTTTAAATAGTTTTAATCATTAAGTTTTGAAACCCGCATGGGGTTATCTTATTAATTACCCAGTAGGCTAAAACAAATCCTCCTCCGAGTCATTTCAACAAGGAATTAAAATAGAGCTGATTCAGCAGAAAAACAGAACAATAGTTTAATTTACAGTGTTAAGAACAACAACGGGGGGACAGAGGTTGTGCGAAAAAGGAAGGGGATGACGATGAAGGTGTTGGAAAAAGGAACGCCTTTCGCGAGTGATGTGGAAGTGGGCTCAGGGATCCTTTGGTTACCCTACAAGAACATTCATGACACGGTCATCAAAGCCATTGGGGACTCAAGCACGGAAGCTTTCACAGAGTTGGAGAGCTGTGTTCGCAAGTACAAACCGGATTTCATCAACTTCCTCAATTATCGGGTAAGAGAGAGAGAGAGAACAATCCACCTAGAGCAATGTGAAATATCTTTAAAATTTATATGAAATGACCTGGATTTTATTATTTGATTCTGTAGGGGAAAAGTTCATCGGACCGAGAACTTCTTAAGAAAGCAGTAGGAGATGGAATCTTCCTCAGAGGACAGGATTCAAAGCAGGCTCTACATCCTCAGCTTGTGAATGAAACGATTCTACTCTCAGACATTTTTGATATCAACGAGTTTCTTGCTCTAGATCTTCTTGTGACAGGTATATTAAATCCATGATCTAGATGTGAATAAACAATTAATTCATCATTTAAAAATGTATATTTTGTTGATGGTTTATAGCGGACACCCTAAAGGATGAGTATCCAGGGTGGGCTAGAGGGCTTGTGGCTGTTCTTTTGTACTATGAGGGTCGCCTGTTTATGATACAAACCATTACTGAAATGGTAACTGCCATTCCTGGAAGAACATGGGGTCGATCGTGTTTCACAAGGATTTTTACAATCTTCCAGACTGTGTTGAAATTGGTATTTAAGGAAGACATGATGGACAATTTATTAGGTAAATATTATTTCAAATTATACCTACATATATATTTGATTTTGCATACAACATTTCTTTGTTTCTCTGAATAAATCAGGTTTGTTTGAGAAGAGTGAAACTAAGCCGCAGTTGGATCAATTGGACGGTAATCTTGCCTTAGGAGATTGGAGGCACCGACTTGAAGTCAATAAACTTCTTGATGGGATTCGTGATGGAATTTCCTTCATCATTTTTGCTTTGTCTGCTCAGAAAGAGCTAGCTTGGAAAGATACACTGAGGTAAGTTTTTTTTAATAAACTGTATCTAATTTAATAATAGTAAACGAATTATATATTCACGTTTTTTATTAATTTTACAGGCTGATGGAGTTTTTGAAGAGTTACATTCGTTCCGGAGAAGAATTGAAAATTGGGAAATCAGAGTTGTACTTACTAACTGCCGCACTTTACAGCATTACAAATAATCTACTCCTTCCTGACTTTGATCGTGATTTCGCAAAACAACTTCACAAGTACCTAAAAGACAACGAGAACAAGACAGAAGAGAATCATGGCTTTCACTGCTTTGAGATTTTTGAAATCTTGAGACTCAATTTCCACGTCATGACACATAAGGCGGTATCAGAAACAAATATAAACTCGATTCATGGAACTGAATCCGAGTTATTCAAGGATGAAGAAGACTTTTATTTCAAGAAGGATGTTTTTGAATTCATAAAAATTTACATTTTTGCGGACCCACTTGTATTTGCTCATGAGGAATACGTGGTGAAAAAATTCCACAAGATGTTCACTGATTTTATTACCTACATGCCTATGAAAGTCAAGGAGATGAAGATTCGGTCTGAAGATGCTGCCAAGACTGCAATTCTATACCACAATCAAGGATTTCATCGTCCAGCCAATTTACCACAAGATTATGAAAACTTTTTGGAATGTCTTGGTGCTTTTTACTCACACGACCAGCTTGGATTAACTAACGACTTTTTTAATTCCGACACACAGTATCTGTCCCTCAACAAACTAGTTCGAGGAGCATGTATTGACTCGCCAACAATGTTTGTACCAAATGCTACATTGTTGGCAGGACTCGCTCGAAGTTCACCAAATGAACTGTTTGATCTCTTGAAACAAAATGGACATAATTTTTCGTTTGAACATTTTTTCGAATCAATTATGAAATATTTGTCCAATTTCGGTGGAAATCAACAAGGTTTCAGTGGGCCATCATTGTATACCAGTGAAGCGTTCCAGAAAGTTGTAATGGATTCGATGAGAATATCAATCAATCCTGCTGAAATCAGTGGGATATGTGCCTACTTGGATCTCGTGAAAGCACTTTGCCAAAATTCAGAAAAGGTGAAAAGTTATTTTACCAACCAAAAACTTCCTTGGATTCGAGTGAACCTCACAGCAGCTAAAGTCCGAGCTATTCCCCGTGAAATAAGAGCAAAGATGATTAGTGCAGCTGCAGCAATGATATTTTCTCAAGGCAGTACCGAGTCAGTGAACAGTCTTTGGGAAATGTTTTACAGCATCAAATTAATTGGACAGGAAAATGGGGATTTGAAGGTAATAATTTGTTAAGTTTTAAGTTTTCATAATTTGAATCAGTCTGAATATGATATCTAAATTATAATATGCAAACAGGATGAGCTGGACGAACATGAGACCAGATTAGAAGCTTATCCGCTAACGATCAGCATGTTGAGTCTACTGGATGCATTGATAAGTGCAAGATTCAAACATTCTGGTGATGATGATACAAATGAAGTCATCGATGGATCTAGTAATTTGGACAACGGAGCATTTGAACCTTATGTGTCTTATGTTCGAGATCACGTTCTTCTCAAGGCATTTTATCGATCTTACAAAGATATGAATGATCGGTGGGAAATCAGCACTTTGTCCATTAACATTTTGTCAAGACTGTTGAATCACGTTCCTGAGCTTATGTTTCAGTTGCTTTGTGGTTCACCACTTCTAAGAACGGTACAGTTATTACCATTTGTCTTTATATAATTTGATATTTAGTTTGCATAATTTATTTTTTATTTTATTTCTTCAATAGGTTCTCACCACAGTGGTAGATTGTGTTCGTGTGCGAGAAAGTTCGACCGGAGATATTTCAGCAGTTGATCGCTGTAGTTATGCCTGCTTGAACCTTGTAAGAAGAGCTCTGCAGCGTCAAGGCTATTATTTGCATCGCAGAGAGTTGACCTCGGGAAGGGTTAGTATTTACTATTATGTTACTTATCCAAATAAAACGTTTGCAATAAATAATTTTCATTTTGGAATTTTTAGCACGACTCTGTAGTGGTTGGGATGCAAGAATTGTTGATGAAAGTCATATCGGAAACTGGACGACCCGAGTTTATGCTTGCTATTCTAAAGTATGTTGATCTAAATGTTATCTGTATGTTTTAATGAATGAAATGTAATTAAACCGGTTTTTTGATTGCTTAGATATATTGACAATCTGCAAGAAGCAACTCACAAGCAAGCAGCTTTAGAAATTCTTGCGTTGACGCTGACAGATAGGGACGATATTGATGCCCATTTATACGCTGCTGTCATATCTGATGTCAGCCTAACTGCTGTTTTACGGCTAACATTTATCAATTCCCTGTACGACACTGAGGAAAATGAGGACGTAAAGAAAATGATTCTGCAAATTATCAGAGCTAGTGTGGTCCATTCTGTTCCAAACTTTACAATGCTGCTACTGGGAGTTGACAAGAAAGTGGACTTTCAAAATCCAGGTACGAAATAATTATTAATTTATCTTTTAGAAATCAAGAAATTTTGAAGATATATCTACAAGTTAGTGATTTTGTGTTTTTACTTTTAGGAGTTGCAGGCTACCCTAGGACTGTTTTGCACTCCATTCTGGACAACGCTCCAAACTTGCCGGATGCTTTTGTGACACTACTTACACTGATTCGAGATTCTCGTTTGTGGAATCCTTTATTGAGATATTTGAAAACAAATCAGTTTTTTAGTAATTTTCTCAAGGATAGCTTTCCTTCCCCAAATATGTCTATGGAAGATATTGGTTATTTATTAAAATGCATCGCAGTAGAGTTGAAAACTTCTCCTCAGGTTGGACAACTAGCTCACACAATCATTGGATCAGAGTGTGGAAAATTCCAAGAAGTTCTGAATATGTTGGAGCTAGATCAACAGTCACTGGATATTCCTAATCTTGAGTTTTTTGACGGGGGACTTGTCATGCAGGTATATTTTATTTTGTATTGAAAAATGTTCTACTGAAAAATCATTTGATACAATCATATAATTCCAACTTTGGTTAATTTGCAGGCCATGAAGTCTTGTGAATATTTTGACCCAAAGCTGAAAATCAGAACTGTAAGAATCGACATGTTAGAGGCTTTGCTCAAGGAAGAGATTTCTAAGTTGGAGAAAAATACTGTACTCAGACTTCGTCACACCGTTCATTGTGAAGCAAAGGTAGAACTTTATTTGACAACTTATAAACTATTCTTATCGAAGCCTTAGTAAAACAAGAATATTTTAAAATTATTAGGAAATTGTGGTGTTTGCCCGAACATTGAATTCATACAAACGCAAGGAAGCTGCAAAAATCAACATGTTTGACGGTTGGAGGCAATGCTTGGAAATGCTTGTCTGCACCCCATCGACTCTAAAGTTAGCTGGAATTGACTTTGTTACCAGCCTACTGAGAATTCTTCTAATTAAAGTAGTAGGAACTACTTCACCAACTGAATTCTTCTGTCGGTTGGCAGCTGAGACTGTTTTGACCTTGTGTGCAGTCATGAGTACATTCATAGATGAAGTAAATGGGACAACACTGAATGTCATCCTCAATTACATATGCAAGTGGATTGCGGGAGAGCAATCCCCTCGCGTGCGAGCTACATTATATGCCGCTGTTCTTCATGTAGTTCAAATGTTCAAAAATGCCAATGAAGCTGGAAGTGCCTGTGCTAATTCTTTCTCCATGATTTTGGACCACTTGTGTAAAGACTGCTGCCAGTCACCTGAAATCGGAAAAATGCAAGCCATGTATCTTATGGGAGAAATTATTCGATTGACCACAGCCAGAGGATTGGGTGGAGGGGAATATTTTCGCTTGGAGGAGCTATCTTTCCAAAACTTTGAACCAAGTACGTTAATGACATTTAATCAATCTATGACGCAAGACTCATCAAAGTCAATGTACGATCAAACTGGGAAATCTAGTACGAATGGATGGAATGATTCTTTGAGCATCTCAAATGTCTCTCAGAGTAGAGCGCAAGACACTCTTAATTCATCTTACCGATTTCCATCATCAAACCCCAAAGCAGGCTCCGGCCGTTCAATGGACTACTTACCAGCTCACTCCAATATTATGACATATATGTTTGCCAAAGGATTCCTTGGAAATCTTGTAGAAGCAATTGTAGTAATGGATGATTCCGATCTCGTTCAGTTGTTTTCAAATCAACCAACCCAACATCAGATGAAGTCACTATTTGTATTTGAAGCTAAAATGTCTCTTCTATGCCGGTTTGCTGCAACCGGACGAAAAGCAATTCTTCTCCTCATGGACATCAACATTGTGCACAAACTTGCGGACATGCACGTATTTGAAATTCGCTATTATCAAGAAGAGATAGCGAGCAGTCGACCTGCAATTTTAGGATCCGAAACCTTGGGCATCAATGATACTCAAGATAGTTCATCCGGACAAACAGTTCCAACTCGAAAGGGGATCATGGAATCCCTCTTCTCCAATACATTGAAGCTTTTCCACGTGATGGTTGATGCTGCTCCTAAAAATATTCTACTCGTAGAACAGGTGGGTGTTACTTTCATAAATGTAAATAAAAAATTAAAAATGACATGGTTTATATATATATATATATCTTTTTCCGAATAGATATGGCACTTTTTGACTGTTCACGATGAAGCATTATCAAAATTGCTAAGCCGGGAAATAACGGACAAAGATGAAATCAATGTATCATGCTCTTTGTTAGTTTCATTGCTGGCAAAAATTGCGAAACGACTACCAGCCAAAGCCTTCACAACAAAGACTTGTATCATGTCCAAATTGATGGAAATCCTCAAACGCCAAGCTGTTTATTGCAGTCAGTCCGACTTTAGAATGAACTTGATGAAGGATATTATTCTATTTATCTACTATTTTTCAAATAACACTGAAGCTCTGCGTCAAGAGAAGAAACGAAAAGCAAATTACCGTTGCCGACCAGTCTTGATAAACAAACTTAATCACGACATGCTGGTTGTGAGTCCAGAAGAAGACTTGACCCTTGGTGTGATGGTAAAAATAGTTTCCGATGTTGCCCAAATGATTGCTGGAATTAATACTACTGGGATATTACAAGGGAAAAAGCTAGAATCTGCAACAACCGTTCTGGAAACTGGTCTTACATTAATCTACTTCCATGTAGAAATGTTTCTGGGAGTAGCTGCAGGCAGGTCTGACGATTACAGTAACAGTGCCAAACGATTCCGGGAAGATTTCATCCCCTCGCTGGACAATAAATTAGTCAAGTACATTTCAGATGCAATTAAGGTAAGAAATCTTATAATATTTTATTGCCTTCAATTAGAGTGTGTTTCATTTTGTAAAGATTTTACTTTAATTTATTTTCAGGTTGTTCCAAGAGGAGAATATATAGAAATGCTTCACCTGCGACTTCGATGCATGGTTCATAAACCGACAAATTGAGAAATTCGTCTATATGTGTCTGAAATAGTTTATTTTGTACTTCTTGATATGACTGAACTTTAAAATATATTTAAGTGTAATCTATTATAAGAGATGTTCTTTGTTGTTGTATGAGCTTCTCTCAGTTTCTGAATTTTACCGTCTCAGTGTTCCTAAAATCAAATTTTCTTTTTTTGTATTCAGAGAATCCACATAAATGCTGGCTAATAAAATGAATAAATTAATTGTAAAGTTGAGCTAAAGTTTTGATTTGAAATCTGTCTTAATTTTTTCTCCATCTGCATAAACCCTACGGCACATTGATAATTAGTACACATATCTATTTACATATGGATGGATTATTTTCATAAGACAAAATATTAAGAGGACAACTAACCATTCATGAAAGTATGTGAAGATTCAACTATAACTATGGTTTAATTCAATATTTATTAATGACATGGGTATAATATGAATCAGATAGTCGGACGTATAATAAAAAACGCTGTATACAAATAATCAATTTACATCTAGATATTCTAAGTTTCTAAAATGATGGTAGAATTGATTCAGAATAGCGACAGCTTTCCATACAAATTGATTGTATTTGACCAAATATATTCTCTTTTAAATTTGAAATTCTTAATTTTGGCATTTAGTAAGTATTGATATATTTAATTATTTACGTATGTTTCTGATATTATTATTATTACGAGCATTAGATTTCATGACAAATATTACTATCTGATATTGTGTTTTTTGACGATTACATTTAAAATCATTCATACGTATATTATAGTATTTTATATATGTATAACAGTTATTTCGGCAAATACCAGAAAAAAGATTAATTCTGATTCCTGAGTCGTTTTCATTTTATTATTTCTTTTTGTTCTTTTTCTTATAGGAAGATGTAGATAATTCGGTTAAAATATTTGAAAAAGAATAAAATGCTTAGTTAATGATATTTGTTAGTAGATTCTTTCTCTGCTTCTATAGGCATCGGTTGTGGTATCCCATGTATCAAAGTGTCGGAAATATTTTCGAAATGGCTCATTTTTGTTACCCCTTGAGCCTGACCCTTCTCTAGTTTGACCTGCCCTAGTCTTTGGTACAGGCTGAGGTTGAGTTGGAACCACAAAGTCTTCCTCATAGACCTGTTTATCCGGATTTAAAAATGGGAGATCGAAATTTCTTGATGAAGAAGAAATTGCGATGGCATAACTAGAAGCTTTGGAACTGGTTCCATGAGCACCATTTGTCACAGAACTTGTACTATGAACAAGCCGATTGTTATTTCGACCATTAGATACTGACTGACTAAACGCAGATGCTTGCTGAGGATGATCATGGGATGAAAAACTGACACTTGAGATTTGAGACGTAGCCGAATTTTCTGCAGAGTTTTGAGTAATTGTATTTAATGTGTTGAATGAGCCTTGTCCCGCAGCATCTCCCACTACATCCACAGACATTTCCGAACATCCTCGAGGTACAACTCTCTATTAAGTAGTCACAAAAAATGTATACAAGAAACGAAATGAGATGTGAAAATAGCACTGGATTTTATTAATGGCTTAACACGTACCGACTGAAAGACGATCCGTCGACCCTTCTTACCGACATGACAAACGACATTTCGGAGTGTCGCATGGACTTCGGGCTTAGGAGAAGTATTTGCTGGAGTTGTTGCTCCCTCAGTATTTACAGGCCTTCGGTTGAAATTGTTTTGATGACTGTTTCCAGCTATAAATGTCAAATCATTTATTATGTCATTATATGGATTACTCAACGGTTTTGTAGTAGAAAGACTTAGCAGACGTACGAGGAAGGACTGTTACGGTTAATGAGCACCGAGCTTTATTGTCAGAAGAGTCTTTGGCTTCATAATTTATCAAATGCTCTCCAAGAGGCAGAACAGCCCCGGGTTCGTGAGATTTCTTGAGCGAGGTAATCCTAACGTTGTCACTGAAATGTGGCTCTATCCAAGTCACTGCTTTGGCATTCTGGCCTGGATGAAGTCTTGTTGAGAAGGATTCTGGACATTCACGGACTCGGGGTGGATCATTATCTAAAATCCAGTCATCCATTCATTTATTTAAGTGGCATTCTGAAAACTTACATTCCATAACAAAGTGATTTGGGTTACCTCGAACTTCCAATGTGAACGAGCACTCTGCCGTGTTGTTATTGGGAGCTGAAGTTCGTGCTCTAAAGGTTATCCTTTGTTTACCAGGACCAGTCTCTGTCTCAAGTCCTTTGGCCCATGCTGGCTCAGCTGTCACTTGTCTATGCCATAAGGATAATTACATAAATTCTTTAAGAAAACAAAAAAAGCTTGCTTTTGCATACCTCCACCAATCCACGTTTGTTTGAGGCTGTGGAATTATCACGTACGCCGTATTCTGATTTGGGGGCAAGTCAAGCTTGATATCATCCGGGCAATTTATCCATGGTGTCTTGAACCCTAAAGAAATCATTGACAATTATTATCAGAGGAATTTCATTATGCTCATCGTAAATTGAATCTTTCTGGAAATGATTTTTACGCATACTATATGTTAAGTGAATGTAGCTATTTCTAGACGTGGTGGTCGTCGGTACCGTTGTAGTTGTAACTGGGATGTAACTTTGAGTAACTGGTCTATAAGTATTTGAATATGTGGATGGGGAGAAGTAATACGGTCTCCGACTGGGAGTCTGAGACGCTGGTTTTGGCCAGTAAACCGGTTTCGGTGTTGTTGTCGTGGTACTCGTGGTTGTACTTGGAGTGGATGTCGTCGTCGTTGTCGGAATGGTTGGAGGAACATAAGGTCGCGTGGGGGCAGGTGGGAGAGGCTCATAGAAATAGTTGGGACGGAAGGTTGTTGTGGATGTGGTTGTTGGAAGGGAGACAAAACTAGGTCTAAATTGGTTAAATCCGGAAACTTCGTTTGGTGCCAACCGTGGGATCTCATTTGACGGAGTTGTTTCCGAGTGAGATAATCCAATTGGGAGATTTTGATTGTCAGTTTTAGGAAGAGCTGTAGTGAAAACATACATGCAAGTACATACATATGTATATGATGGGGATGTATTTTAAAAACTTGTTAAATTATAAAAATATCTTTAGAATTTTACCTTGACAGACTCCATTTCTAGTTCCCTGCCAAGTTCCATCAGATGCATTGCAATGAAGTGTATATTGACCTTTTAGCTGAAAGCCAGGTCGACACCGGAGCTCACACATACTTCCTGGTGAGTAGGTTGTTTGTCTTAGTCGTCTTTTTAACAAATTCCTCCTATTCCGGTATCTCAGATTATTCTTGCCACCCTGCTGAGTTTTATTCTTTCGAGCAGCCCAGTCTTGAAGTAATCTCCTTTCCAATTGACTATGTCTATGATGAATCCCTACAGGGCTTCTCGAGCAATACAAATAAGCAATCCCTGATCCTCTAGGCACGGGAGGTGTTGGGCAATTCTTGACACCCAAGAGGTCATCCTGTTTTTTTGGATTTTTAGGAATGAATGGAACTCTTGCACTGACGGCGGGAGTGGTCGTTGTACTTGGAGGTGGGGGTGGTTCAGTAGTGGTTGTTGTAGTAGTCGTCGTTGTTGTAGTTGTTGGTTTCCGAACACAATTTTTTCCATCAACTCCCAAGTTAAAGTCATCGGCACAAGCACAGTAAAAGCTTCCAGGGGTATTGATACAATCTTGATTACATCCACCATTAAGATTCTCGCATTCATTTTCATCTCGACAGTTTTTCTCGTTTCTGGAAAAAACATTACTTTCATTGATGAATGTGTGTTCTTGTGATAAAGAAGTTTAATGATAAGATACACTTGAACAAACCTGAAGTCTACAACATAACCAGAAGGACATGAACATTTATGGGAACCAGGAAGGTTGTGACAGATTTGCAATGGACCGCAAACTCCACTTGTTAAGCACTCGTCAACATCTAAATTTGTTTGCAAAAATCATATCAGTTATTAATCATGTTGAACTCTGTGAACATGCCAATGAACCTCTCTCTCTGTACTTATTTATATTAACTCAGTAATTGCAAAAACACAAGCTGCTTGATAAAAAGCCATCCTTGCGTAAGGTCTAATTCTTAAAGTAGGTTTTTTTAGTACTACATAGAAAGACGATAAAATAATGTCGCATGATTTGAGATACGAAAAGTTGGTAGGGGTGATGAGATGATGCGTGAATCTTTTGGACTTGACATCTCACAAAAAATCATTGTCAATGTTCCAAGTATTTTGAAACTGTACAAAGTCTGCAGCTGTAGCTTATTATCACAACAAAATACAACTCCCTATAATATGTCTTGGAGGGCTTAGCTTGTGAAGAGGAAGAAAACAACGGTCGTTCATGTACAACGACTCTGTGGTATGCAAATGAAAAACGGGAAGCAAATGAGCGATTGGTTGGAATGCAAAGCAATATCGGGCAAAAAGAAATAGCAGATATGTTAAAATCTATGAAATCTTACCCAAGCATTCTTGTCCATCTTCGGAGAGTTGATATCCCGTAAAACATTCGATTTTTGGTGCAATTTCCTCAACCCCTTCTTCTACTACATTCTCAATCTCCACTTCATCTACAAATCCACCAATCGTCGGATTAACTTCATATTGATTCCTGTGATCAATCGGAACCTCATCGACTAACTCCTCAGATGTTTGATAGATATGATTCTCAGAGCTGTCAATCCTTGGGGCTTGTGTAGTTGTCGTAGATGTGCTTGTTGTTGTGGTACTTGTCAAAGGTACTGCTGGCGTCCTACGCGTTGGATAGTATGATTCCAGATCTTCCTCGTCTTCATCTTCATATTCTTCCAGCTCTGGCTCCGCTGTCGTCGTCGTTGTAGTAGTAGTAGTCATTCTTCTCAATATGTCTTCTTCAGTCTCCACGTCTTCTTCAATTTCATTTTCTTCAACTCTTGGAGAAATATCGTTTTCTTTGTGGCGATGAGTTATGGTTTCCTCATCATCAACTCTTTCCACATCGACTGGTCTCCTGCCACCGTATTCTTCTCTTTCCTCAACGTCTTCAGCAGATTCAATCTCATTCTCAATGCTTGACGGAGGGATTGGTGTGGTGGTGGTTGTTGATGTTGT
>JAQGBQ010001359.1:0-12085 GCA_034698485.1 Vertagopus arboreus
ATATTTTGCACAACATATAAAAAAATTGGAAAAATCCGTGGAAGTACAAAAACCCATCTGATCCGTGCCATGTCCTTGATAACAATTTCTTACAAGTATTTCAGCGAAGCTGTTTAAGGGAATGGGTATTGTTTCCCATCCATTCCCCGCTAGATACTGGCTGGAGTAGCCAATAACTGTGCGTATAACAAGTTGAATTATAGCATTTCCTTTAAAATAACCTTCAATGGCCAACTGAGTGAAGTTCGCAAAATTGTCAATGGCAGGATGATAAACCAACGTACATAAAAGTACAGATTCTGCGGAACATTTTGCCCAGTAACCATTATGATTGTTATAATCCTCTTCTGGTATAACGATTTCGTTATTGCATAAAAAGTCTTGTGATTCGTGGTAACCTCCGATACAATTATTGTCCCAGGCAGAAGTAAGGTCACTTGAGACATCCATATCAACAGTAACTGATATTGACTGGTCAACTCCAGTCAACAAGAAAAGCACACAAATATTCCATGCGTTGTTACCCATTTTGATAATTAATCTAGCGAGAACTGTTAAGTATCTTCTCTCGTGACGATTTTACAATGAATGATTTCAATTGTTGAAACATTGGCTTTTTCACAAATTTGAAACGCATAGAATCACAGAAGTGCATGTGGAAAAAAGATTGTGAAAAAATTATCAACTCGAATTTGAAAATATCAAAGCGGATTGATAAGAAAAGGATGGTTTACTTTTTTCAAGTAGACCCGAATTGGACAATTAATGTATTGCTTAGATTAAAACGTTGTGCATAAACGTACGCTGCTTTTCCATGTTTGCATTAGCATATTATTTATTTGGTAAAACCTGATAATAGCCCAGGTAAATCAATTTATCTTCACAATACAAGTATACAAAATACAGATATCTGATATCATGTTTGGAGTGAAATCGTTTGTATAATTTCTTTCTGAAATCGTCTGACTATGTTTATGCTATGCTAAGATAAAATAAAAGTAATACAAAATTAGCCTTTAAAAACTATATTTGAAGTCTACTACAAGTAATCTTTCAACCCAATTTCACAATCATCAGTATACCTCACCGAGATTTTTTTATATATGGGTTTACTCAAATAAAAAAGATTAATAAAAGCCTTATAATTGCTTGTCGATATTATTTGCTACAAGAATACAGCACGGCCCGCAAGGGGCTTCTGGGGATAAGCAGGCTTCGTATTTGATAGAGATTAATAGCAAAATAATAAGAACCATTAACCAAAAAAATATTTAGCTCGAGCAAAAATTTAAACACCTCTACCCGGCCTTGAACGTAAGACCCTAACTGACCCTAACTATAGAATTAAAAGCAGATTGTGGGATTTGGTGGTTAGAGTTATTTTTGTAACTTTCTCCATCGTTCTTGATCAAGGTGATCAAGGTGAAAAATCCAAAAATCCAATTGTATACGCTTGCGGATGTACATAATCTGTTGGTTTTTTATTGTGCTTGGATTCAACAATTGTTACAAATCTGTACTGTTCTCTAATAGAATATCCCCAAATATTCCTCAAATTCCTGACAGTTTTTAATCTCCTGTGGAATCCAGGTTAGGCTTGGTAATGACCAACAAATTGCTTCACCCAGTTCTTCAATAAATTTAAGATACGAATAAGGATATTGGTGTAAACACACCTGAATATTGGGAGGACTTGGTAGCAAAAGAAATCGATTTGTCATCAGAATCTTGATCACTTGCAGATATTTATGCAGAAATTCAGTTAAATCATTCAATTTCTAAGGCTGAAATTTCTCCATCAAAATATGCTGTGATTGATTTAACAGATAGGTTATATGAAGCCGGCTTGTATGCCAAATGGGAGGAAGAATACATCAGGGTTGAGAAATATAATGAGAACAACGATTATTCAAACAGATACAATTGTCCTGATGCCAATGATAAGATTTGTGGCTACAAAAATTCAGACGTTTTAAATTTGGATGGGTTGCAGGAGATTTTTATTTTGTTAGGTGTTTTGATGTTATCCAGTGGATCTGTTTTTGCAGTTGAACTGTGTTATGATTGTCTGGGTCTTATGTTTGAGAAGATTAAAAGACAATAAAAATATAGTGGAGAACTTTGATATAAAGACAGAACATGAATTTTCGAAAGTTGTGGATTTGTTGAGACGACAAACGATTTAAATGCAGATTCAAAAGGTATTAAAGTTACTGTCGACGATGATGAAATTAAATATATCTGTCAAAGCTTGTGAGGTAGTTGATGAAGATCTGTAATATAATAAAAGCAAGAAAAATATCAATCATCTATTTTTAAGATGGTCTTGTGCATTTGTTTGGATCCTTTTTCTTCAAACTTAAGAAAATTATTCAAAGAATACGACGCTTAATGGCTAAAAAAATATTTATAAAGCTGAATATTTTATAATGGTTTTCCACACTCACATTGGTCCATCAAACACATGCATTTATTGTGAAATTGGACAGGAGTGTCCACACTTTTTATGTAATCGAATATTTTTTCAGACACACAATGATATTAAATATGATATTCAATCTTTAGCCTAGGTGCAAATTATTTATTTATTTCATCAACGAAATATTTATGGGCAGATACATTTGGATTTGTCTAAATTAACGACATTTTTGCAAGCCCTGCAAGTCTCAGTTGAGGGGTCCCATAAAAGTCCAGAAGAACAGGCGAGATTTTCTCGATCTGTCATTGTGGTAGGGTCAAAGAAAAAGTAATTGGCAGAGCAATGATCTCCATCGTCTTGGCCATATTCACAGAATTTGACAGGTGTGACACAGTTTGGGTCATTTAAGTATTTATCTTGTACCTCTTTTGAGAGATCTTGCCACAAGTCACACGTTCCTCCAACATCCACACCTGAAATTAAATAAATATTCTACTTAAAATGAAAGCGTTGTACGGCAAATTTTACTTAATAAACTACCAAAATTTAACTCTGCACCTGAGGGTTTTATATCTGGATTCCACCACAAGTTAGAATCGCAAGCTTTGTGGACAAGGACCCCGGTGACATTCAGCTTGGGGTCAGTTGGGACAGTGCGTTGACAAATGTAGTAGAAGGAATGAAGATCCCAACAGTATCCACATTGGTCACAATCATCTCTGTCACAAGATTGACCCTCTCTTAGATCGTCGCACATTCGTTTCTCATCTCCATTCTTGATTTTAGTAGATAACTCAGAAATTGTGGAGGTGCTATCAGACGAGGCTTAAATATGTTTTTTAATAAAGGTTAAAATAACCACAAATTTCTGATTATTAATCTTTAAAACTCACCTGCGAAAAATGCTGAAATAGCAACAATCAGAATGAAAAACTTCATTATCATAGCTCAATTTGCTACTAAAAACTATGAATAAAGTCTATGTAGTCCTGGAACAACCAAGTTTAACTAATAATGAGTCAAATTGGTTGTTGTTCAATAACTTTTATGTTTGCTTAAAGCTTAAGTTTGATGATGTATGTAAAAAATGCTAAACAGGGATTTACCCTAATCCGGTTGTTAAACTCCAGGTTTATTATCCAAGTCCGGTTACCAATCTATTACTCAGAATATGATGATTGATGATTTCTAATTTTGACGTTAATTCCTTATTTATTTATTTTTTACGCCAATGTATGGCATCTATGCAACACTAATTGCATAACCAATTATTATTTTTATCTGTAGACTGGACACTGCAAACAAATGACTACTCTGCATTTATTGCCGTATCCACAATTACACATTTTTTTGGTTTAATTGTTTTAAGATATATTCATTGTTAGGGTACTTTTGAATAGTTCCGACAAGACAAAAAATGCTGAGATTTGGATGTCAAATACAAAGCAAGCACGTTTACGGTATACATGTTTTTAATCCGAAAAATAGTAATGATAGCAAAGTACGATGAATTATGTAGAACGCCTCATATTTATATGTCATTGATCTATGACATCATGTTTCCATGAAGAGGACAATTTTTTAAATTAAAAATATAATACCATTCAATTTTAATTAAGCATTCAAGTAAAATAAAAAAAAATATATAAAAAAGGCAAGTCATAAATGGAGAAGTTGGATCAACAGGATTAAAGTACTTATCTGAGCTAACGTGCGGCTGACAATTAAAAAAAAAAAGGAATCGGTCCGGGTGCCAATTTAATCTATCACTCAGAATATGATGATTGATGATGTCCAGTTTTGACGTTAATTCCTACTTTGCTTATCATTTACGCAAATTTATTGCATCCATGCAACACTGATGGCACAATTATTGTTTTTGCTTAACCACTGAGAACCAATATATTCTTGGCATTTATTGCCTTATCACAATTACACCTTTCTTTGGAATGTGGAATGTGAATTCTCACTTCCAGTCGATTTCAGGTTTTAGGAAAAATATTTTGTCAAAGAAATGTAATTGTAGACAGATATATTCATTTTATTGGGGACATTTTAATACAGTTCAGACATGATTTAGATGCTAAATACAAAACAATTAACGTTGACGATAAACACGTTTTTAGTCTGCGAGGTGGTTAAGATAAGCAGAGTACGATGAATTGTAAACTTATAAAAAGTATTACTATTTAACATTGATTTATGGCATTGTTTACCCACAAAGAGGAATATTCTTTGAATTTAAACCAATATAATTTAATTCAAATTAAACAATCAGCAGAAGTAAAACAAATATGCAAAAAACGGAGGACAAGTTGGATCATAAGGATTAGAGTGTCTGAGTTATAACTAAATTTGTATGAGGGTGTGACGTATTTTTTTAAAATAAAAAATGCAAATCTATTTCATTGAAATTATGTGTTTTTCGTGTAAGTTTATTACAGTAGTACGTAATTCTCCGAAGGATTAAATTGTTTTTGCAACAAGATAAGGATTTAATAAGTGAAACTTGCTACTGGTCTTTATATTGCATTTGATAACTGATTAACCAACTCTATTTTCAAGTTCAAAAACATTTTCAAATCAGGTACACATACATTACGACATCAGACTCTGATTTTGAATCTGTGGATTATTTACTTACATGAAGTCACATCATCTGCGTGTTTGCGGATTAAGACTTCAGGTGAAATAAACGTACGGTGATAAAAATAACAAAAATTGAATCAAAATGTCAAGAATACGTCCGAAGTTTGTTTAATCAATTAATAAATGGATTATGAATGTTGGTTTACATTAATTTCAAGTTGATGGAGAACACACCGTAATACCAAAGATCCTGTTATAATTTAATATAAATACCAGACTTTGTTCAGCAGAAATCATCAGTCACTTCAGGTTCTTACCTCAGCTACAATATTACACAGTTGTTTTTACTAACAAGATCTTCCTGTTTCAAATCATTTCAAAATGGCATTTCGACTTGCTGTTTTGCTAGCGGTTTTTGCAGCCGTTCAAGCTGGTAAGAATAAATTTAACTATCGAATATCACTTCAATATGACTGTTTTTAAATATTTTGTTATTGTTTTTCAGTTCCACACAGGAGTTTGGCAAAGCGTCCAAACCACGACTTTATTGACTACTACGATTGTTCCGGCAAAGCTAATGGTAACTACCTTCACCCATTCGACTGTACCCGATTCATAACCTGCTCGAATGGAAACGCTGCTGACATGGCTTGCCCCGACTGTGGCAAGAATAACGTAGCTCAATGTGCTGGGTACGATTATCTGGTTTACGATCTATCAAAAGACAGATGTGAATGGCCCGTTGACACCACTTGCCAAGTGGATGCTCCAGCTACGGATGCTCCAGCTACGGACGCCCCAACAACCGCAAAAGCCACAGATGCTCCAACTGATGCACCAACCACTGATGATCCAGCTCCAGAACCAACTGACGCTCCAGCTCCAGTAATTTGCCGAGGCTTGAAAGAAGGGGATAGCTGCAAAAAAGACGACTGTGAGAAATGTGGATACTGTGTGAACAAATTGTCCTTCTACTTCCGATGTGAGCGAATCGTCCCATCTGACCCTAAGCTGAATGTCACTGGAGTCATTGTCCACGAAGCTTGTGATACGGATCTTTGGTGGAACCCTGAAGATAAACCAGACGCTGTTCGTGAAGGTGGTGTTTGCGACAAATGGGAAAACCTTTCAGAAACCGTAAAGAATGCTTACAGGAGTGACGAGAGTTGTGTCCCACCCGCACCGTTGTGCGAATATGGACAAGATGAGGCTGACCGATGCTCTGGCCGACATTGGTATCTTGACCCTGAAATCTCAGAAGTCAGAGAGGATCGAAACTGTCCATCTGGACTCTTATACGACCCATCCTCTGAGACGTGTCGAAACCGTGCAAACGTCGTCAATGCTGACGGAACCGGATGTTAAAAATAATTTTTAATACGACAAATTTTCCTTAACCAAATGAAATGTTTTAATTAGATGAGTAGTAATAAATCAATCAAGCAATCAAATTTATGGGATGAAAATATGGTTTTAATTTCATGCGTGCATATGAAACTACATTGTTTTTTTTTTCATAATTGCTTTTTAGGTGGTTAGTGTATTGCATTGTTTTTTATTTTCTCGTTTTTTTTTATTGGATATACAATTTAAGATTTTCATTTTTCTTTACACAACATTGCAGACGTTTGTAACATAGTATTATGTGGTACTTTAAATTCCTAAAACCAATTGATAAAAGTTTCTGGTGCAACTTACATATACGAATCTAATGCAAAATTTAACTTCTCTGCGCTCTTAAGCTTTTCAGGTGTAAATTTCAGATTTGCTTTAAATTTAAACGAACTTGCAGGTCTTTAAAAATAAAAATAACTTATTTAAATATTTGCAAATTTCGTTTTTGTTATTCGCGAACTACAGGGGTATTAAGGTTGACTCTTGCACGGTCAAAGCAAGGGTGAAAGAAAGAAAAGTGCCCTGCACTCCACACACTGGGATCGCTTTCGATCGTATCATTTATTTCCAGTTTCATTTAAGTATTAAAAATTTCTCCGCTATATTCCTCTCATAATTTTATGATCAAAACTCGAGTTAACAAAATTATTTTATTTTATTGTTTATTTCCAGGTGGGCAGTTTTCATGAAAAGCCTAAAACTCGAAAAAAAAAAATCTAAAAAATAACACCAAATTTCGGCTGTATTTTTCAAAATTTCATGCGTCAATCTTATTATGGATATGAAATGTTAGTATTTTTTTCTATTTTTCAACCAAAGATCGGTCCGCATAAGAATTTTTTGTAAAAAAAATGATGAAAAATCCGGTTTTCCATAATAACGTTTGAGCCCGAGCCAAAGCTTATGTACCCATCATGTCTGTGTGTCTGTGTGTCGGCACGATAACTCTCTTCAAACTTGTCCAATTGACTTTAAATTTGGTACACATGTATATCGGGTCAATACAAAGACTAAGTTCGAAGATGGGCAAAATCGGTTGAGGGGTTGACCCGTGGGGGCTAAGATAGGGTGTAGTTGCTATGGGATTTTGATTAAATTTTGAAAACCTTTTTAAGAATGACATATAAACTGGAAATTTTGCATACGGGCAGCTTACGATCCCTAAATATGAAATAGAAAGCCAGATTTGTAAAATTTTGTTCAAAGTGACCCTATAGGGCCACCCCCTCGGGTTTTTGAAACAATACCGTATGACACTGAATTTTTGCATGGTGGGGGTTGACGGACCCTCAATATCGAATACAAATATAGATTTGCAAAATTCTTGTTTAGAGTGACCCTATGGGGTAACCACCACGGGTTTTTACAAAGTTTGTCAGGAGAGCTGAAATTTTGCATGATTGCTGGTTAACCTGTCTAAATTATAAAAGCAAGCTAGATTTGTAAAAAAAAATCAAATCGACTGTGCACGTTAGTCTAATGGGTCTTTAAAAGTGGGTATAAAAAACCAATATTGTAACAAATTCTGGCTCGGGCTATGCAAAGCTGTAGTGGAGGTTTTTAATTGTTATGTTAAAAATAACTTTCCAAATTTTTTCGAATTTTTTGAATGTAATAGTTTTTTTTAGATATGCGTATCACCCTTAAACAAAAAATCCTAATGGAAACCCCATAATTTGTTGAAGAATTGAAAAATACACTGATGTAAACAATTGATCATATAGGCAGCGAATCCATGTTGCGTCATCGATATCTCCGAAACTATCAGCTCCAGGGTTTTGAATTTTTTTGCTATTTGTTAACAATTTCTTAGTTCTTTTGAGGATATGAAAAAAATTCAACGGATAAAATATTTCGAATACTTATGGCGCAGTTTTTAAAAAATGGCAAATCAAAGCTGCAAAAAATTGTTCATACGATTGGACAAAAGTATTTATATTTCTTGTAATAATTTTTTCCCCATCAACCAATTACATTTATTAGTTGGTGGGACTTCCATTCGCTGCAATCCCACTTTGCAGCGTCTCTTTATTGAAGCCACGAGTTTTTTAGGGCCCTTTGAGACAACCCTTTTGCAGATTTCCAAGATTTTCATATCTACATAGTTTCTACTAGAAATGCAGGACTTTCGAATTTTTTTTTCTACACAATTTAAAAGGTGCTCCATAAGGTTTGCATTCATGCATTAAAATGGCCATTTAAAAACGGTAAGCATTTTTAAAATAAAATATTCGAAAGTCTATGCGGCTATATGTCCATGCAAGCTGTCATATAACAGTCATAGCTGCTCCCAAAACAAAATTTTGACACCTATTTTTGGATATTCTAATTAACAAGATCCTAAACAACAAAAACAGTTAAATTTCAGCGGTTGAATTCACGATCTCGAGTTTTTATCTACATATATACATCCGAGGTAGTAGCATTTCCTCTTTCATGTATAACTGTAGCAATTAAATTACCCAATTTAAACTCTTCGGGAGGTTGTAAGTTCCTTTTTTTATCTGCAGATGCTAAAACGACACAAATTAGCTAGAAAAATTATTTTTTGTAACTTTTGGAAATATTTATGGATTCATTTAATTGCTACCCTTATGCCAAGTTTGTATGTTTTCTCAAAACGGTTTTCAAAATTTAGTTGTAACATAGACCCACATGCCCCCACGGGTTAACCCCTCAACCGATTTTGCCCATCTTCGAACTTAGCCTCTGTATTGACCCAATACACATGTGTACCAAATTTCAAGTAAATTTGAGAAGTTTGAAGAGAGTTATCGTGCCGACAGACAGACAGACATGATGGGTACATAAGCCCTGGCTTGGGCTAAAAACAGAAATAAAACTTTCCTGTGCAACTTCATGCAGCCCGACTCCGATTAGCTCTGTGTCTTGTACTTGTAGTCAAATGCATTTTATTTAAAACCCGTGGTGGCTACTCTGAAGGGTCACTCTGAACAAGAATTTTGCAAATTTATATTTTTATTCGATATTGAGTCTATAAACCTTCACCGTACAAAAAATTCAGTGTCCTACCACTTTGTTTGAAAAACCCCATTGGGTGACTCTGATCAAAATTTTACAAACCTAACTTTCTATTTTATATTGAGGGATCATAAGCTAAACATATGCGAAATTTCAAGTTTGTATGTCATTCTTAAAACAGTTTTCAAAATATGTTTATAATTACATACAAATAGACCCGCATGCCCCCACGGGTCAACCACTCAAACGATTTTGCCCATCTTCGAACTTAGCGTTCGTATTCACCCAATACATTTGTGTGCTAAATTTCCAGTCACTTGGACAAGATTAAAGAGAGTTATCGTGTCCACAGACAGACAGAATGACAGACACTGACACGGTTCCATAAGCCCTCAGAGTCGGGCTAAAAAGAGCTAAGAAAACTGGAAATCTAGGTTTTATAATAATTAACACAGAAAACTGAAATTCTGCAATGTGTTAGCTAATGAGCTATAAAAATAAGTTTAAAAAATAAATTGTATGAAAATGTGGAGAGAAAGCTGAAATTTTGAACAGTAGATTCTTGTGAGCTCTGCGTTTAAACAGAAAGTGATATTTGATATTTTTGGCTAAAATGATACTACACGGCAACCCTTGAGACACTTAAATTTCTATAAAACCACAATTGGAGTCGGGCTCAATACATTTGCAGATGAAAGTTAAACATACAATGAAAGTTAAATAAACATACAATGTAGTTTTTAAACCTTTTAGAATACATCGTAATGCGCTTATCTTTACTATTTCTCAGATTGCAAACAGATTTATTTTAAAAAAAAATATTTCGTATTTAACATCTAACCCTCAGAAATTTCTGTGACGTCAAGGACAATTTGTTCACACAGTACCCACATTTCTCACCGTTGCCTTGTCCCTAATCTTTTAAGCTTCAGCTAATTCCTGGAGGTGGCGAAACCCAGCTAGTGTTGTAGTTGTTGTATGGATTGTTGTGGATAAAGCTGAGCATTGACCTGACAAGTGGTGTCAACGGGCCATTCACATCTGTCTTTTGATAGATCGTAAACCTGATAATCGTACCCAGCACATTGAGCTACGTTATTCTTGCCACAGTCGGGGCAAGCCATGTCAGCAGCGTTTCCATTCGAGCAGGTTATGTACCTAGTGCAGTCGAAAGGGTGAAGGTAGTTACCATTAGCTTTTCCGGAACAATCATAGTAGTCAACAGAGTCGTAGTTTGGACGCGTTAACAAATTCTTGTGGGGAACTAAACATTAATAACACAATAATAAAATAATAATTTTGAAAAATATTATATGTTTTGATGTATTCCATCATTGGAACTATTATACTAAATGAATAATTTACTTTAGTTAAATTTATTCTTACCAGCTGCAACGGCTGCGAAAACCGCTAACAAAACAGCAAATCGTAATGCCATTTTGAAAAGGTTTGAAAGCTTAAAATATAAATATTACAATTCTGGACAATTGCTATAGGTCTCTGAAGAGACTGGTGATTTTTGATGAAAGGAGTCACGTATTTATAATAAATTACAACACGATCTTGAATGTAATGGTGTGTTGTTCATTAATTTGGAATGAAATCAACATTACTAACAAGGAAACCTTTTCAGGTGTACCACGCCGATCTTCTCAAAATATGGCTCATTTGAAAGATAAACTAAAATAATGAAACTTTAATATAGCAACTATGTGCGTATGAAGCCATTTCGACGAGTTATCGATGACTTTCGACAAAAAATTGGATAAAATAGGCATAGGAAAATGCATGTAGAGTCTTTAGTTTTCGTTGCATTTTCATGAATTTACCATTTTTAGAAGCATCAAGAGTTTTCTCATCGAGTTTGATGGTTAAATGAAGATTTTTCTATTTACGACGTTAGTATGATAAGTTATCTTTCGAGGCCGTCGGAGTGTTTGAGTGAGGGTGTCACTTGCATATTTCTTGTAGAATTTCTATAGAATTTCTTGTATAGAAAGTATAAATTTTACAGAGACGGCATTCTTTACTATAACCAAAATCACCAGTATTTTATCCATTAGAGTTCTGAATCAATTAAAATTAAGAGATACATAATTGTGAAGAGTAATAATAACAAGCGACAAATTATTTCTTTAAATCTTTTAAAAGCTAATCAATTATCGTAATTAGCTTTGGTAATTATAATACTGAAAAAACATTTAGCGTGATAAAATAAAACATGTCATATTTTCTTTGAAAACAAAATCGGATTATTTATCCAAAAATTCCGTACTTTTTTCAGAAATTATAGCGTACCGATATCCAAAGTTAATTATAATAAGCAATAAATTTCCCAATTTAAAATAATTTTATTTCTAGAGAAAGTCACAGGCTATTGAATTCCAAAGGACCCCGCACGGATCAAATGGGATTTTTAACTTCCACAGATTTTTCCAATTTTTTTTATATGTTTTGCAAAATATTAAGGTCATCAGTTTTTAGTATTGCGCCGACCCTCTAACTTGACCCCAGTGACCTCTAAAAATGTCAAAAGGTCACCAAAAAATTTCCATTTTTTTGCTCTAACCCGCACATATGATATACCAAAAAATCGGATATTTTTCATTGAAAAATAAAAACCTATGTATGTATGTATGTATGTATTTATTCAGACAGACCTTATTATCATT
The DNA here is from genome assembly GCA_034698485.1 of Vertagopus arboreus. NCBI lineage: Eukaryota > Metazoa > Arthropoda > Collembola > Entomobryomorpha > Isotomidae > Vertagopus > Vertagopus arboreus. Next base: position 12,058 of record JAQGBQ010001359.1, read on the forward strand.
GATACAGATCCAAAGCTAGGCGGTAATT
>JAQGBQ010001360.1:0-12072 GCA_034698485.1 Vertagopus arboreus
TATGTGCAAGTTACTCAACCATGCCTAGATTTGTCAGAAAATCCCAATTTATGAACGTGAAGCTGAAATTCTAACTATGCTACTTTAAAATGCACCAAGTAAACCATCAGTGGTTAGCCAATTTCAATAAAATATCATGGAAATTTAAATTTGTAGAATATTTGTTAGTAAACATTTATTAGTTACAAAATATTTTACAATGTAGTTGAGTCCGGAAGCTCATTAGAGACTCGTGGTGAGGTCTTAAACGGATAGGGATTTTCCCCTAGCTCGTAATATCGTATATGACTATACAGATCGTCATAACTCAATACACTGTATTTCTCTATCGCTGAACAAAAGATACTTCTTGTCATGGAACCAAAGCGAATCAGGTACTTTAAGTCGCCAATCTTCTGCCTCACGTTGATGTCCTCCACATCTTCATCTCTAAATCCGGAGAACAGAAGCTTTGACCTGGCCCACCTGTGATAATATAATGAGATTTATGAAACCCAAAATTGAAAAAAAATAAATGCTTTTTTTACTTTGGGAATTATAATTTAAAACATTATTAATATTTTACTCACCTAACCAGAGAGAAAAAAATTTCCACTTCTGTGGCTACTAAATCCTCGCTCTCTAGTATCATCGCAAGGGCTTCAGTAGATAAATGCAGGAATCCATCTGACCGCAAAACTCGATCAGCAAACCTGAATACAAAATTCATGGTCAATTTTGGAGTAGTAAATTTAGAGATTAATAACTATTAAAAATAGACTTACACATTTATGAATCCAAGCACCGATTTTTTCAAATCTAAAAGATTCCACCTCATGGAATATTGCAAAACGTTGCAGGCAGTTTCACAATTTATAACTGTTGGTAGAGGAGGCATGAACAATTCCATGATTTTATGAAAAATATAAAATTTCCCTTGAACTTAAATCCAGTCGATGTCTCAGCAGAGTTCCTATTCAACTAAATCCGAACAATTACATCTAACATGGTTATCCTTAAAAATATATTGTCAAAATCCGAGGTCATAGATTTAGCATAAGTTCAACGTGGTTGCTTGTAACATCATAATTATTTAATTTCAGTATCATATTATTCTAATCTAATATGGATAGGTTAAACTTTAAAAGAATATGAAGATTAAGTTTAAACTTCTCATTTTGATTACAATGAGTTTAAAAGTACAAACATTATGACTACAATTTCAGAAAAGCTTATAATAAGATTTATACATTTGTCATTACCCGAGCTTTGGAAATACTTAAGCAATATAAAAAAAATGACTATGATCATTCAAGTTATTGTTAAATACTATTTTGGCAAAATGCATCTAATGTAACATGTTGAATTTGGACAAAAGTTGATTTTGTTAAATTTTGATTTTATCAATCCTGAAGCATAGAACGCGAAAAGTTATTTTATATTTTTAATTTCAAAAATTGTAACTAAAATAGAAACAAATGCAATAAGAATTCACAATTTGTCATTAATAATGCTAGATCATAGCAAAAACGATTTTTGCCAAAAAATACTTTTGCTAAAATAACATTTGCTAAAACGACTTTTGCTAAAACGAATTTCGCCAAAAATTATTTCTGCCAAAACAGATTTAATAGGAAGTATGAATACAGAAATAACATGGGTTAATAATATAAAGTATTTATTTGTATTGGATATACAGTGGATGGTTCAATTTATATGCGGGATCGTTCAAGGCATCTTTCACTTTATATAGAGGATCGTTCAATCTATATCAGGGATTTTTCAATTTATATGCGGGATCGTTCAATGTATATAAGGGATCTTTTACTTTATATAGAGGATCGCTCAATGTATATCAGAGATTTTTAAATTTATATGCGGGATCGTTGAATTCATATAGAAGATCGTTCAATCTATATCAGGGATTTTTCAATTTATATGCGGGATCGTTCAATGTATATAAGGGATCTTTTACTTTATATAAAGGATCGCTCAATGTATATCAGAGATTTTTAAATTTATATGCGGGATCGTTGAATTCATATAGAGGATCGTTCAATCTATATCAGAGATGTTTTAATTTATATACGGGATCGTTCAATTTTATAAGGGATTTTTCACTTTATATCGTTGCCATGTAGTTTATATGAAGATAATAATATGAAGCTTAGGCTAGAATATGATTTCTATCTTCTGTGTATGATGTTATGAAAGATTATATGAGTAAGTATATGAAATAAATAAATATGAGTAGGTATATGAAATAAATAAACAAACACTAAATTCCGTCTAAATTCTTGATATTTATTAATATAAATATAGTTTTACATCTTAGGAGGCTCTACCTTGTGGACTTCCCTATAATGACGTCTTAAGTTCACAATTGTAGATAAAGATCTAACACAAATGTTACAGGAAAGGTTAATGTTGGGATTATGTCGTTGCATGTGTTTTGATTTATCGCTGGTGTTATTGAACGATTTCTCACAAAGTTTACAATACAAACACAAAGGTATGCCTACTGGTTTTGGAAAGTAAGGAAGATTTACACAATTCGGTTCTGTACTATTTTTCTGAGAAATATCAAATCCAGAAGGGAGTTCTACATCAGTAGAATCATGCAAATCTGACTCACTTTGTTGAGTTGACATTGAATCAGCCCTAACTTGATAAGAAACGTCCAAACCAACAGAAATTTCTTCAGCAGTAAAACTATGCAAATTCAGCTTACTTTGTTGAACTGATTGATGTTGCTGGGAGCTCAAGTAAGATCTTCCTTCATTCACGACAGGTTGCTGGATTTCTAATTCTTTGATGCGTTCTTCATAGCCCGACACCATTCCATTGAAGTATCGCATACCAAACGAATTGAATCTCTTCTTAGGTCCAAGGTTGCAGTTTTTAGGAATGTGGGGTAGTGATGATGGAAGCTTGAACTTACTCCACTTCGGCAATCCATTCTCTCTAATCTCTTTCACTAATGCAGCCATCTTATCCACATATTTTGCATCTCGGACTTTCAGTACTCGTCGTCCTAAGGAAGTCAAGCCACGCTGACCAGACTCGTTGGCTATTTTCTTGTTGAGGATTCCTGTAAAATATGCAAGATAGGTATTATGAGCAAAGATATGTATAAAATCTAAGATTATCATGAACGTTTAAATGCATCTGCTTATAAAATGAACTAAAGATATGGAGGCATATATATTAAGAAAGGTGACTTACGGTTTCTTTGTTCTTCGCTTAAAGATTGGTGTATCCCATTGTAGACAGTTTTGCAGATTGGACACCTTGGCTTGTGTAGAACAACTTGTTGAGTTATCCCAGCTTCTGGACGGGTTTTTGTCCCAGGAGCTTGAACAAAGTAAATGGAATCTTTATCCTTTCTGGTATAAGCGTCAAAGCAGTCCGAATGAAACACATGGAGGCAGGAATCTGGTCGGGCTATAGGCTGGTACAGTTGTTCCTGACATATCACGCATAACTCTCTCTCCAACGATGTTCTATAAAATCATGCACAATATTATATATATAATCTCTATAATTACTATACAATGGATAGGTGAAAGATGGTACGAAACAAAGATTATGAAATAATTAATATATATATTATATGTCAAAAATAAAAAAGGTACTTACAAAGGTTTGAACTTTGGAATATCTGCAGGGAAATCTGGGCCTGGAGAAGACGGTAATAAATCCGAATTGAAGCTTGAGCAGGAAGAATCCGAATCTGAACAACTCCACATTTTATAGTGTTCTCAGATGAGATGTCAAAACGATTATGAGAGAAATAGACGACGGTCTGGAGAATGAAATGATGAGCGATAAATTCCATTAAGATTAGAATGCAAAATAGGGTGAGTCCGAAGATTGAGTTTAATTTATATCCAGTATTTATGCAAAATTCAAGTTCAATGAGGGTTCTGATACGGGTTGTTCATAAGAAGCTTGATAATTTAATTCTTAATAAATTAACAATGAAAGTGTATGATATTTTCAATGGGTTGTTCATAAAATGCGTTTGTAGAAATAAATGCATAGGGGCAGTTTTTGTTGTTTAAAAGTGTGGCAGAAAGCAACCCCACAAATTTCGCCCGCTAGGGCGAATTTTTTTTGAAAAATAGCACTTCTATGTTAATTTTTGAAGCAATTTTTCGAAGATAAATTTCAAATATGCGAATTTTTTACGCGGCATTTTTTTTTTTGGAAAACTTTGAAGAATTTTTATCTGAATTTTTGTTTTCGGATCGGCCAAGTTGTATAAAAAGATCATGTTATATACTGGATCGGTCAAGTGATATAAAAAAACTCATTTTATATAGGGGATTGGTCAAGGTATATAAAAAAAAGTTCTTATATATAAGGGATTAGTCAAGTTATATATAAATAGGCAACGTTATATAAACTGCATTTATATACAAATATACACGCTCCGGTGATATCTAAAATAGCTAGTGATATATTGGGCATCGGTCAGACAATTAGAGTTAATATACTCTGTAATGATAAAACAGCAAAAATGTTTGCTTAATTGCAGTTACATTAAAATAGATTATGTTACATAGGACATAGTTTAAGTAAAATGAGTATGAAGGTTCAGTTTAGTTTGTTTGTTTTCAGTCATATAAGGAATGCCTATTTGGAATCAGTAAGATTTCACAAAAAAACGTACTAAAAGTCAATGGTCAGAGTTGTTAATGTGGTTCTAACTACTGTATGATGCCGTCCCCTTTTTCTTTCTTATATTGTATACGTATATAGATATGAAATCGTTTCAGTGTGTGAGATAAGCTAATATCAGAAGTATGAATAATGAATAAAAGTGCCAACGGTAATAATGCAATAAGAATCGTAAACGTAAAGATTTTTTTTAGATATAATGTAACTATTAGATTTATTTATCTAAAAATACCCACTTAATAATTGATTGCAAAAAAACATACAATGTATAAGCTCATTATAAGATATCATAGTAAATTCTTAAGTATAATGTATAACACATACACAACAGAAATAAGAAGTAAACATTACAAATTAGGCAATTACTTTTGTATATAATATTGGTAAATACAAATTAATAAAGACATAAGAGACCGGTGAGTTATAGTGTAAGCAGAACCAAGTTATAACCAAGAATAAAAGTGATAGTACATTAATCAGTTATGTCTTTACCTTCTTCATCATCATCATCATCTTGCAAAATACTGTCTTCCGCATCATTCTGGCTGGCATCAACGATAGGCGGATTAGCTTCGTTATTCATCTGGGGATCATTAACAATGTCGGCTAGTACATCATCCACCGTTTTGTAAAGTGCCACATAATCTGCATTTGGGTCAGTTTGTAAAGAAGTGGGAAGCTGGACAGGAGGTGGTTTGCTGGAAGAAGCGGGGGATGATTGTAGTGGAGGTGAAGGCTGGACACCAGGCTCTTGCGATCTTAGAAGTAGCAATGATGACTCCAGTTCGGCTCGTAAGGCAGCTTCTCTCTGTCGGTGTTCTTGCAGGAGCCGATCGTACTTCCGACCAAATGGCGTCAGTGAATGGCAAACATTGCAGTGATTCCAGTCATCTGTTAAATAATAAAAAAAATCATGAATCAATTATGAATGGATTTTAATGAAATATTTTGAAAGGCAAATGGAAACTGCATTAAAGCAGACAACGTATTTAAAAACTAAAGCACAACTGAAAAAATGGCTGAAAAAACTTACGTCCATAGTATCCAACAATGCACGTAGTACACCACTTGAATCCAGCAGAAAGATCAGGCTTAAAAGTTGGCAGATTACGTTGGCAACCGAAATAAGGACACTTGGCTGTAATAGACAATATAACAACATTAGGATTTTTAATCTATTTAATATCCAATGCCATCCAAACAAATAAAATTAAACAAAATAAACTTACTTTGACTGTAGAAGTCCCGAATACTTTTTCCACAGTATGGACAGAATCTTCCTTTTTTTCCTTTGACCCAAGGAATCAAAAAGCCCCCCTTGTTTCCCCAGTTTGGAGGACCCCTTTTTGGCGGATCTCCGCCTGACCCTGGTGAACCCGAAGCGGTGGATGGTGTAGAAGTAGTAGAAGACATGATAAATAATTTATCTGACAAAGTGTAACTCTAAGGAAAGACTGTAATCGACTAAACAACTTAGCTGTTGAGCTGGCCTTTTTATAGAAGATAAAATTCATAAGGTATCTCTTTTAAAATTAAACATTAGAAGTATAAATGCAAAAACGGATATATGATACATATCAACACAGTATGAAGTACTAATCCTTATAATGATAAATATAATATATTGTATATACTTCCGTGTTGAAATACTGGGCTTAAATGCTTGTAAATATATAACAAAATATATACAGAATCCTTGATATGTGTACGCGTGTAAGATTAGTCAAATACTTCCTTATATACACAATTGACTGTGTAGTACTTGTCAAAGTTTTTGTCCAATTTTCCTTGTCTTTCTGTATCAATTATTTTAATTTTGAGATCTTTTTTACATCTCACTCTTGAACATGCTACATAAAGTTGTCCATGACTAAAGACTGGTGCTGGAAGATAAACGCCAACCATATCTAATGTTTGTCCTTGTGATTTGGATATAGTCATTGCCCAAGCTAATTTTATCGGAAATTGTCGTCGTTTCAAAATAAATGGCATGTCTGCTTCTAAGGTCTGTAAATCTATTCTGGGTAATAAGACAAATTGTCCTGCACCACATCCAGAAATTATTTCAGCCTTTACAATATGAGGCTGTAAAGCCTTAACGATTAGTCTTGTTCCATTACACAAATTTCGTCTAGTATTTAAATTTCTGAGTAGGATTACAACAGAACCGACTTTAAGCTTAAGCAAATGTGGCCCCATTCCAGGAGGGGTAACACTATTTAAAAACTCTGTTGGAAAATTGACCTGTGTTTGAGGGTCATCGGACACGACAGAATCTATACTTGTGTAAGTTGTAGTCGCTCCTTCGAGAATATTTTCAACATCCATGTTAATTCTTTCAACATCAAAATTTTTTGGACAAAGAATTGCTCGCTTTGACAGATTATGCACATCTTCTACTTTTATGCTATTGCCGAATATAGAAGTAACTAAGCTTCCGTGTTCAATAATATCTCCAGGGATTTCAACTGTGTCAAGGGTTCCATTAGTTGGAAGCTCTCCATTTCCTAATTGCAAGAGCCATTCACAAAATTCAGGATCTTGTTGTGCCCGTTGATTAGTAGTAAGTTTATGCTGAATAAATTGTGACCACAATGGATTAAATTTTATGGTACTTTGAACAACAGCCACTCTATGAGCATGTTTAATTATGTTTAAGGTTTGACGAAAGTCACCTCCAATTAATACAGTAGTATTTCCAAATGGTCTGTCATCACCTTTAATGTCCCGCAGACACATATCAATTTTATTCAACGCTGTATTGGAAGCCATGGAAGCTTCGTCAAATATTATTACATCTGTTGCTTTTAAAAGTTTTCCAGCTGCAGTGGTTCCTCTAATTTGGGAAACTGAAGTCTCAAGCAGAGGTACAGGCAACCCAAATGCGGAAAAATATGTTCTACCTCCAATCAATAAATTAGAAGCAATTCCAGTTGAAGCTACAGGACATACCCGTTTATTTTTAGATCTCAAATAATGCATCAATGTGTTATATAAATGAGTTTTACCAGAACCTCCGATCCCGTCAACAAAATGAAGACGATCTTTGTATTCATTATCATTTACGGCTTTAACAATTTCATCAAAAATGTGTTTTTGCTCCTCAGTTAACGTTGGAATTAACTTTTCCGCTTCCACATTTTCATGTGCAATATCATAGCCTTCGCTCAAAGATATCAAGTCATCTGAAGGTATAGGAAGATTATATTTAGTGAGACTTGCACCACCCAAAATTAAAACTTCTTGGATTTCTGCTAATGCATGCATAATTGCTTGAGGTTGAGTCATTTTTCTCAGAAAATCTTCAATCATATCGCCTTTAAATTGCTCCCATAAAGCAAGATGGTTTTGTGGGTTGCAGTGCAGACAAATATATGCAAAAAGCTGTCTTAATTCTCTCGGCATTTTAAAAAATGCAGCCTCTGAAAGACAATGCTCCCATTCACTATCATCTTCTAAAAGATTAAGTGCAATGGCAGCTTGTTGAAATGTTTCATATACAATTCCATCTACAGTTAAAAGGTCATCAAAGCTTTGGGCCCCTTTTACATGAAGTAATATTAAGCGTAAAAAGTATCTTTCAGTCTGTCTTGGAGATACAGAGTACATTCTGCTTATCGTTTTTTCCCCACCTTTTTGTCGAATTTTCCAGATATTTGAGGAAGGCATATAAACATAATTTTGAGGAATGTCAGTATATAGATACTGTCTTGCCAGTGGCTCTTTTTTGTTAAGTTCAAACCAAGCTGTAAGGGTAGTGTTCTTTCGAGATGCCTTTTCTAAAACTTGTTGTTCTTTACCAGGATAAAAATATACTGGTTGTTCCATTGGCAAATGAACCGCTAATCGTGTTATAACATGAGAATGTTCATATAAACGATTTTCTCTGATTCTCCACATTGCTTCAGGTGGGCTTACATATCTCGAGTCTACAAAAGACTTAATCTCATCATGTATCATTTGAGGTTCACCCTCGCCTGATTCGTTTGTTTCAGTTAAATCAATTCTTGCACAATCATGCCCTTTATATATGTATTTAAACAAATACTTTACACCTTTAATAGATGCACATATTTCAGTGTTAATGTGACAATTATACTTTAACAAAAGATATGGATTATAAGGAACAATCCAAGAGTTATCCACTGCGTTGTTTCGTATCATTCTATCACTTTCAATCGTCCCAAATATTTCTCGTCTTCTATACTTTGGGTAACCATTTACATCTTCGTTGGTTTCCCAACGTAGTTCCTTAGGATAGTCCTTAGTACATTTTCTGTTTTGCATGCAAGGACATCGTGGATTTATTTCTCCGCATGGTCCGTGAATCATGTTTTGCAAAACAATTTTGCGTAATCTTGGATTATCTTTTGCATTTGGAATTTCTGCCCAAACTAATTTATCTATAATTTCCCTACTTCTTGGTTTATCTTCATCCCTAAGTATGATTAAAATGTGTGCATGAGGAAGACCTCTTTTTTGAAATTCAATCACATGAATCTTTGCAACCGGCACCCCCATTACACCGCTCATTATGTCTTTCATCAGAGCTTTCAATTTTAAGCTAAAAACTCGTGCTACTAAATCTGGCCTGTGTTCAACATTTTGCCACTCCTCCAAGTTTTCTGAGATTTCTTTCCACTTTGGATTACATGTCATTGTTATAAACAAATCTGGTCGTCCAAATTTTCCAACAATTGACATTGCATCTTGATAGTTCTGAGCCATAGCCCGTGGACTGCCAATAAACGAAGATGGTAAGATAAATGGTATGCCTGCTTTTACACCTGCTTCTGTTGCATTTGATTCAACATGATCTAATAGTCCTTTGTATTGCTCAACTCTTAGTTCTGATTGATGTGTTTTGAAATAATTTAGGCGATTCGCTTCGATTTTTGTGTAGCCATCTACTACAAATTGTTGGGTTAGCTTTCCAGCATTCAATAAAGGATTAAAATAATCTCGAATTGCCAATCTGTGTGCATAATATTGTAGCTGACTCATGCGACTACATTTATCATTATTTAAAGTCATATTTGGGCTCCATCCTGCTTCTCCATAAGGAAATAATAAGGGATAAGTCATTGGATCTAAATTTGGGTTTAAGATAGATATGTGTTGAGCTTTACGTTCATCTTTGTAATATATTTTAATGTCTCTTTCGAACGGTGGTTCGCCATCAGGACATTCGAATATAACAGCTACCTCGTTGGCTGTCGGAATATTGTACCTTCTTGGGTCATCGTCACTATTTCTAGCAATAGACATTAGAATAGGATGAATAGTTCGCTTATCTCTTAAAGCTTTTAATCTTTCCTCTTTTTCAAGCTCTGCCATCATTTTAAACGCTTCTGCAAACGGATTAGGCAAGCCACGAATTAACTCATCCAGTTCTAGTTCGAGGGCTTCTATGAGCCCGTGTTCTGCAATGATACCTTGTCTATGTTCTAATGCTTTTTGTGCGTCTAGAATATATAACTGTGCAAATTTTGGTTGGGCACCCTCCTGTGGTGTCGCGCTTATGGATGTACGGTGGTATACTTGTCCATGTATTCTGAAAACATACGGACCTCTTCCTGGTGGAAGGTTGGTTTGTGCTCCAAAAGATGCAAACGAAAGGGAAGAATTGTATATTCTAATATTTTTTTTAAAGTTAGCGGAATGTACATGCTCATTTGTCAACAGTTGTTTAAGAATATCAGGATATGGTTTTAATGAGTCAAGGACCACTTTTCCTTTGTGACAGCAAGAGCTGTATTCTCCATCGGATGGTTTTTCATCTTTAAAATGCAATGCATTGCAATCGCTGCATTTAAACTGCATTAAACCAAGATAATTTTCATCGTATTTTTTATTTTTTTCATCAACAGTTTCTACAACTGCATTATAACGCGTTCTCATAGCTCTCTTTGCGTCCAATATTGCCCTTTTGTTTATTCTTTCTCTCCTTTGTTCTTCTGTTTCCATTGATCTACTGGTAGAGGCATGCTCGGCTACGTCCGACAGTCTGGTACTACGTTTTTGTGGTGATTCAGATTGTCTTCTTGATGCATGAGCAATTGCATCATCCGCATTTCTTCGTTTTTTCTCCTCTTCTGATTCATTTTCTCTATGGAGTTGGTGCCTAATTGTATCTTCAATCTGACGCTCTTCTTCGTCTTCTGCGGATTCATTAGATCGAGATTGTTTCCTTTTTTTAGCAATCGCTTTTCCAGACACATTGGATTTCGATTTTTTTGGCATTTTATATAAATGGTATAATTAAAGTGACTTCAATCTTTCGGCTTAAAAGCTCATTTCTTGTGGATCAATAAGTTTGTCGGCTAAAAGCCTTAGTATATATTTTGTGTCGTTCAAATGAACCCAATTCAATTATAATTCTTACCGTAACGCACCTTCTCTCGAACATAAATTAAGTTTCACTCTTACAAAACGTTGTTGCTCCCCAGAATGCCGAGTTTAAAATGAAATATCAAAATGAGCAACCGAAGTCAGTGCCAGTAAATTTAGAATCTGTAGTCGGGACTTCAATATAACATGACAGTGATGCTTGAATGTATGTTTTAACTTAAGAACCTTGTACTTTAACTAATACACCCCATGAATTGAAACACATTCCCTTCCATGTAAGGAGTTTTTAACCATAAGCAGTATGAGACAACGTAACTAATATGAAACTTTTAACCGCCTAAATTAGAAGTTATTTTTAATTTTAAGCTTCCAGCTAATAACTGAAAGCCCACACACATTCAATGCCGTTCAGAACAGCCCAGACAAACAGATTGCCCTTTACCAAAATGTTTTTTTTAAACTTTGGTAGTATTGTAACATTTACCCATTTCTTAATAATGAAATTACGTCAAAATTTTCTAATAATTAATTTATGATATTTTAGTCATTACGTAATAGTTTTTTGATAATTAATTTATGGTGTTTTAGTCTATGTAATAATTTTTGGATATTTGATAATTACATAATAATTTTTTAACAATTACGTAATATTTTTTTAACAATTACGTAATACTTTTTTAACAATTATATATTTTTTTAACAATTACATAATTCTTTTTTAACAATTACATAATAATTTTTTCAACAATTACATATTCCTTTTTTAATAATTACATAATATTTTTTTAAACAATTACATAGTATTTTTTTAACAATTACATAATATTTTATTTAACAATTACATAATACTTTTTTAAACAATTACGTAATAATTTTTTAACAATTACATAATATTTTATAACAATTGCGTAATAATTTTTTAAATTTTTATTAATTACGTAATAACAGTCGCTTTGACCCGGGGGCGTAGTTTCGTTCGAACGACATATTACTCGGTATTTTACAATCATCGGGTCAATTTGGTCACTTTTTGGGTCATATCTCGTGACCCCGGGGTCA
>JAQGBQ010001361.1:0-12064 GCA_034698485.1 Vertagopus arboreus
TACAGGCTAGGGGGCCCTTGCCTGTATATTTTGTACCCAGTAAGTTAAAAGGTGAAGATCCCCCTTTTCGAATATAATGCCACAATTTATTACACAAAGTCGGGTTTTAAAATATTCCAAAAATCCTGTAAAACCATCGTGGCCGGGCAAGCCGGCCATGTTGGTTTTCCAGTACCGGGGCTTAAAAATCATACATTCATGATTGAAGTTCATTGCAATATTTAAATCTATGAGTTTAGAATATTTTTGGCCTATCAAATACATAAAGTGTTAAAATAAAATTGGAAGCATTAATTGATTAATATCTTTAGTGGTGTGCTATAACTGCAACTTAAAAGCAGTGAAATACAGTATATGAAATAAAGTATATCATGTCTTTGAATACAATTAGGATCATTATTTGATTCATTAAACTGAATTAATTATATAAATACAATAATATGGAAGCAGTAATTGATTAATGAAATTAAAAGTGTTATATTAACACAAAAACTATAGAAGAAATACTGCATTTAAATGTTTTATATAAACACAAAAGCTTTGAAGCTGTTGCGGATAAAATCAAATATTATATATTAAAGCATGATTATTGAAGCAGCAATTGATTATTGAATTTAAAGGTATAATGTATATACTAGAGTATGGAAGCAGTAATTGGTTGATGGAATTACAGGTATAATTTAAATAGAAAAATATATAAGAATTAATTGATTACTGGAATTCAAGTCAGTATATACATACAAAAGCATATAAGCTGGTAAGATTATGTCTGAAGCACTCAAAACGACATGCGGATCACCACAAGGAACAAGAACTGGAGTAATAAGTTTTATTTCTCATTTTAATTCCATTCTTACCAAGTTTAGTGAGAAATACAAAGGCAATTTCTTCTCTTGAAGTTTTGTGGATGACCTTAGTGTTGTTGAAATAGTAAATGAGTCTAAACCCAAAGGTCAAGAAATGTTAGATGAGATGAACTCAAGGATAAATATAAGAAAGTTCAAATTAAATGAACAAAAATGTGTTTTTATTGTTTTAGATTTCTCGAAAGATAAAACCGAAAGCGATAATTGGAATTTTACAATAAATGGTAATAACATACAGCGTGTAAAGCAAGCCAAACTGCTAGGGGTAATAGTTAATGACAAATTATGTTGGGATATGCACATTAATAATCTAATTAGCAAAACTAATTGTAAATTAACATTACTTGTAACTCGTAAGAGGTATGTTTTTCCTGTTGAAGAAATTGTAAAAGTTTATGTATGTTATGTAAGACCCAGCCTGGAATATGCGTGTGTAAGTTGGCATGGTAGTTTATCAAAACATGCAAATGAATTGTTAGAAAATTTCCAAAAAAGAACCCTGTCTATTGCAATAGGAACAAAAATAAACAGTGATAACTATACACAATTATTAGATCAGTACAAACTAAATTCGTTGTATGAACGAAAAGAAGAACTGATCGTCAAATTTAGACAAAAAATGTTAAGATCGACGAAGTTTTTAAAATTATTACCTAACTTTAGTTGTGAAACGAATAAGAGAAAGTTACGAGGATCGGAAGTTAAATTTTTAGAACCAATTCGATGTAAACTAATGAGATATGAAAAATCATCGATACCAACTATAGTTAAATTATTAAATGAGAAATTTAGTAAAAATGGTCACATTAATGGATGTCACTTTGGTATAGGTTCTACAAATCCAGTGAAACCCAAAACTGCCTATGTAATTTGAAACAAAAAACTATGAATGTGTAATTATTAACTTTTATCTGACTAAATGTTATCTATCATATCTTTTATAAATCTAAATTTGTTATATGTCATACTTTCAGTTATACTGCGATTGACCAATTTCTGAATAAACTCAAATTCAAATTCAAATTCAAGCAATAATTAAATGAAGTGAATTAAAGTGACTTTATATATGCAAAAGTATAGAAGCAGTAATTAATGGAATTAAAGGCATTGTAAATACAAAAGCATAGAAGCAGTAATTAATTCATGGAATTAAAGTCAGTATATATATACAAAAGTATAGAAGCAGTATTTGAATGATGCAATTAAAGTCAATATCTATACACAAAGGCATAGAAGCAGTGATTGATTAATGAAATTAAAGTTCCTATATATATGCAAAAGCATAGAAGCAGTAATTAATTCATGGAATTAAAGTCAGTATCTATGTACAAATGTATAAAAGCAGTAATTAATGGAATCAAAGGTATTATATAAATACCGAAGGATATAAGCAATAATTGATTTATTAAGGTTCTAGTACATTTTAAAATTGTTAAATGGCTTCCAAAAGTATAGATTTACAACCTAAGCAACGTGAATCAAACTTCAGTGATAAATGAAGTTAAAATGGCTGTTTGACTTAGTAAAATTGTTAGTACATTTTCAATTTTTAAATGGTTTCCAATCATATGTATTTACAACTTGGAAAAATTTTTCTTAGAATCAACTGCTTCTATTGATTCCAAATTGACTCTTAGTGTATGTATTTAAATAAATGGTCGGACGGACAGACAAACAGACGGACGGACGGACAGCAGCAGATCATAAGCTCGCAACCCATTTTCAATGGCGAGCTAATAAAAGAATAAACGATGAAATAATTGTTTTAAAAAAATCTAAAATTTGCTTAACGACCGAGCGTTTGCCTTTTACAATAAATCACTATAGTGTCGAAATGAGAAACACGTCACAAGATTGGCTTATGGGGAAAACAGGTATTTTCTTTAATCTATTTACTCCTATAGTTATGAAAATTATTTTTTAATTATAGCTCAAATTGAAGCTGAATAGTTGTATCAAATAGTAATGCTTTTTATCTTCAAAACTCAACTTCTTTCTCAAATGGAAAATAAAACTAGTGCCTTTTTAACTGCCATTTGAGAACGAAAAGAAATTTTAAAGATAAAAAGCGCAACATACTTCATACAACTAATCAGCTTCATCTGGAGCCATAATTTGAGGTGAGTTATAAATTTAAAAATGTACAAAACATACATTAATTTCTGCCTCCATTCTTTAGTTGTTATATATTTGGCTTTTTATTGTAATGAATTGAATCATATTACTGCTTCTTAATGTAATAACTCATAGCGTGATTATTGTTGCAATAAACCTTGTTCATATGTCCCCGGGGGAGAACAGTTCTTGTGTACTGGCTTGGTTTGACATCAATAAAGACTAATCAATCAATCAATCAAACCTGGCCAGCCTTTTTCCACGTTTTTATTGTCATTCATCGTAATAACGATTGTGCACAAAAATGTCATTTCGCCCCTGCCACGCCCCGTGGTGGCGTGGAAAAATTTGTCTTATCGATATTTAAAATGAATTATCACTTGTTGTCATTCAAATTTTACCGTTACCTCTGACCACCCACCTCAAGGTTGTGACCAATTTCGGTAAGTTCTTCAAAACCGATATCCGAAAATACTATTTGAAAAACCTACAGTGCAGAACTTTACATAGTTCGAGCCTTTTACTTTTTAGACCATTCCTCTTCTTTTCTAAATTTAGTCAAAATCCCATAGCAACTGGCAAATAACATCAATTATGGCGCCGACGAGTCAACCGCTTAACCGATTAAACCCATCGTCGAACTCATCCGAGGTCTTGATTTAATACGTATTTTAAGCCCAACATGGCCCAAATCGGTCCATTGGTTCGACCCCTATCGTGTTACAGACAGACGGACGGACAGACAGAAATACCAATCCCATAAGCCCTGGCTCGGGCTAAAAATTTACGCGTTCGAGGATTAAAACAGATTCCCATATTAGGATTTCATTCCGTAAGTTATTATCGTATTTCACTAAGTAATTTATCGTTTTTAAAACATATTTTGAGGTCAAGGGTCACAAATAAGCTCGCAAAACATTATCCATTTCGGTTTAATGGACCTGTAGGTCAAAGATCACGGTATTTCACAAAACCAATTATAACTATTCTGTTTTAAACACGACCGGAATGAAAATTTCTATTTGACCTGGCAAAATAAAATATTATGTCACTTTGCAGAGCGGGCACTCTGTGCGTGAAACAAAAAACTTCGTTCTCCTAGTTTTTGTCAGTTTTTGGCCAATTTTAAAGGTCACAGGTCAAATATAAAATGCATTTATGGTTATCTCCGATTTCACTTCACAGTCGACTGAGCAGTTTTCAAAGTATATAGAGCTTTCACCGATTCGTCGTTCCCCCAAGATGTATAAAGTTATTGATGTAGATGATGGCAGATAAACAACAATAAAAATCTTGGTTTGGATTTTTCCTTCAAGTTTAAGTTTATTTATTTAGTACAGAAATAGTGATTAACTAAAAAACCAGATGAATGCAAAATATCAAAATTGACTAGCATTTTGTGGCCTTTTAACTTGGGAATGGGGTCCAGTATGGGTTTTTTCTTCCTCGGATGTAATTTATTTTAAGTTTATGCAATAAACATTTATCAACCGTAAAAACAGTATCGACCGTACGATTTAATTCGTTTAATTTTGCAATACATAGCCCAGTTCTTGAATTTTTGGCCCAAAAATACCCAGGTTTTAGCATATCTAGAACCCATTTTTGATCTTGAATGTCTTTGCAAGCTTCCAGTCTGCTTAGATCAGATGTTAAACACTTTTCGTTACAAATAAATTGTTCGTGCTCCGTATATTTCCACCAGCAGGACTGCCTTTTTTTGCTACTTGCCCTAACCATCATGTCGTTTCCACAACAAATTGGTTGGCCCTTAAAACCCAAGGTTACTTCGTCCGGTGTCCATGAAGCTACGGAAATGATATCAAGCCCCAACAAACACAGCAATGAAAACAGAACTTTGAAATGAAGTCTGTTTATTATGGACATCTTATTTTGAACAGGATTTTCTAAAAGGAAATAAAACAAATTAATAAATAGCAACAAATAGTTAATTTAATAAAATTAAACTTTCAATAGAATTTTATTATCATTTTCGGTCAAACCGATCCCGCAAATATGCCTTTAGATCCCTTATAATACCTATGGTATTACCACGAAACACCTTTAAACAAACGAAGTCCAGGTTGGTTAGGTTAGGTCCGGTCCGTCAGTACGTTAATACGCTTCAAAATATTCAGATCGAATATAAGTTAAGGTTAAAACAAAATTAAAAAAATGGACAACATTATTTGGATTGGTCGATATAAGATTTTGGCTAATTTTTATAAAGTTAATTTAAACAGCTGAAATTGTGTCAGTACGTTGCTATTCTCATTAACAACACATCTATTTTCTACTATGATTAGTTCATTATATTTGCAATGAATTATATCATAATTAATTACAAAGGCCCAAAAAAACGCTTTTTGAACTTTTTGTACGCTTGTAATGAGCTATTCAGATTTTAAATTGAATAATCAAATATTTATATTTAAATACTACCAACCTTGCTCTTATTGACCCTAGAGTTGGTTTAGTTTTTAAATTTGTTGTTAATCTGCAACCATCGATGGCAAATCAGCCCGACGCTAAACAAATTGGAGAAACAAACGTTTACTTACAAATAGGAAATAACAGCACTGCCAAACTGGTAAAAATTTTAATGAATTGTAATAATTTTATGCTTAATTTTTTCCAAAACAGAAATTAAGCGGCTATGAGGTAATCCTTAAATTACAAATACATTAAATTTAAATGTGAAAACAAACTCAGACGAAAATAAAAAATGTAGAATGTACCCTGGAATTCTTTATTTAAATTGGTTACAACCAGTATTGTTTGTACTTTTAAGTGTAAAAACAAAGCGCATTATACCCATTATTGTGTCAAAATGCTGAAGACAATGGCCATTAACATTTGTTATATTTATATTTATTCGAAGGGCAATAAAACAGGAATGTGCAAAATTTGCATAGTGTAATAATAGCAAAAAATTATTTACTACTGCTATGTTTCTTACAAGGGCATTTCAAAAGACAACTCGATACTTAAAAGCAGGGAACTTACGATTCCAGAATCGCTTGAATTTTTTTTAGCTGATTCTACTACTTGTAAAAACATTATTTTGAAAATATTAGCTGCCCTAATTCACATTAAGCATGCGAAAAAAAATCGCAAGTTAAAACATCGTGCAAACTGTCGTTTTCAATCGCTCACCAAAAATCAAATTTTGGTCCAATTTTCAAAATGTTAGCATTTTTGTAATCACAAAGAGTTGTTCTTTCTAATAAAACACTAAAAATTTCAATTTTTTCAAAACTTTTGCAATTTTTTAAAGGATGGCAATAATATGCGAAAAATTGGACAATGCAAAATTGTTGAAATTGTTCATATTTTAATTTTATTTGAAAGAACCATTTTTTGTGATCATAAAAATACTAAAATTTTGAACATTGGACCAAAATTGGATTTTAGGCAATTGAAAATGACAATTTGCACGATTTTTTAACCTTTGTGAATTTTTTTCGCATGCTTAATGTGAATTAGGGCAGCTAATATTTTCAAAATAATGTTATTACAAGTAGTAGAATCAGCTAAAACAAATTCAAGCGATTCTGGCATTTTAAGTTCCTTGACATCCCTTGTTAGTCAATAACCGATGCAAACGCCCTTGAAATTTAACAAAATTATTAGAAACATTAAGTTTATGTTGAGCAAAAATCTTGATTGAGGCTAACTGTTCTATGAAGTGGGAATTCGGCAATAAAAGCAACATAGAGAAATATAAATAAATGTTATCTGTGGCAGTTAAAACGATAAATACTTATGTTGATTTTTTACTTAACAATTCTTCTAATTATTTACATGTAGTATGTATGTATATAAGCGGATGGCCCAAAAATCGATAATAAGTTATCGATAGCCAATACATGAAACTGAGTTTTGTCATCACTGTAAAGTATAAAATGACGAAGTGTCTAAAGTAATTAAATTTAGTAGGCTAAATATCATTATAAAGGCCAATGCCACATCGATCTAGCAATGATAAAAACACTACTACTAAAAACATAGATCTCCAAACTATCTAAGCATTTTGTACCAAATTAGAATTTTTATTTAAACCAGCCGATATTCCATCAACACCAAATTTTACTCGTAATTATTTTAACCTAAATCTGTTAGGGAACTATCGAGGAATTTAAATTAAAAAAATTAATCAAAAAGGTCATCTGAGTTTCGGTTCAGGATCGGAAATCAGGGAATTTTTTCTGAGTAAAATTTTTGAGGTTTTCAACAAAACGTCTATTTGTACTAACTACAACAAAAAGTTTGGTCAATTTGGTTGGGTGTAAAAGTATTTTTTGAAAGTTTTTGAAAAGTAGTCTTAATCGAGTGCGGTTTTTACGTTTTAGTTAATGTTTAAAGAACCAGCAAACGGAAAGTTTCGAAATTGTTGAAACACAGATCATCTAATAGCTTAATAAGTGACAAAAGTTTGGTAACAATCCATCCAGCCATAGGTGTACATTAAGCCCTCCGCCCTCCACTCCGGAGGGCAAAAGAGGGCACTTTAGCCCTCCTGAGGGCGGAAGGCTCGGACGGCTGGAGGGCAAATTTTTTTCTGGAGGGCGGAGGGCTCGGAGGGGTGCCCACCTATGCATCCAGCCGTTATAGAAAAATAGCAGGTGGTCTTAATCGAACCAGAACTGTACAGAAAAAGGCGCTTTTATTTTTAAAATTCAATAAATTGTATTATTTTTTAATTTTGGTTTTTAAATGAACTATGATTAAACAAAAGTATTTCAAATTAAAAACCGTTTTAAATCTTTAAAAAATCAATATCTTTTAGCACTCGATCTCTTCTATGAATTAACTCATTTGCAAATCTAAAGATACCATCATCAAATCCAAATGGCTGTTCAAGAATAGTTTCATTATGTGGATCCTTCCAGCAAGATTCTTTATGGTGATGTACATAACCAACGGTAGAGTTCACTACTAGTGATGAGCATTTCTTTTCAGTTTCGATACAACCTCGTGGAAAGTGATTGTGTAGCATTAGAACGTTTCCTGTATTGTGGAGACATTTTGCTCCTCGATGTCCTCCACCGTTACAGACTAGTCTGAATACTAACTCTACTTCAAAAAGCACTGTGATAGTTTGTCCGTTAAATCTGCAACCTTTTTTAATCTTGAAAAAACCACCAACCGCCTTTTATCGAGCATTATCTATTGAGCAAAGGCGTTGGTGGTGGTTTCAAGATTGAAAAATATTGCAGTTTTAACGGACGAACATCAGCCATACGGCCTGACTACCCTGCAAAAAATATTTCATATATAATGCATATCAAGTACATTAATCAACTTTGAAATGAAGATGAAATGTAGCTCAAGTTTTGATATACTTTCAAAGTGTTTCCACTACATTTGAACAGCATAAACGGTTCTAGTTCACTCTCAGTGCATTTCAAAAACATATGAAACTACGAATCATTTGGAGTGCACATGAAAATGAAATGCATTTCATATGCAAGCAATCATTTTTTAATCTTGAAATGCGGGCTTTCTAAACCCAACCACCAGTTCAAGAACAAAACTCAGCTGTGGCAGAGGTGCTAATATCGTGTAATTAATTTTTAAAATATGCAAATCTTTAATTAAACAGTGTTTACTATATATATAACTAGGACTTCCTGTTACTTCTCTTAAGGTGAGAAAAATTTCCTATTACATTCATGATTTTATTAATATTCATTTAGTTTCAAATATTTTTGAATAATTTGCAGTTTGCAGGTCTACAGTATCACAATACCTGCAACTCTAAGAAACCTGGCCCACCAATATTTTAGTCATCACTAGTAAGGTAAATCATAAAATTAAAATAATTTTGGTTGTATAATTAAATCATAATTATAGTCTAAGTTTCAATTAAATGTTATTTTAAAAAAACCTGTTAGTCATATTTTAACATAATTAAATGTTTATTTTTGTACATTACAATGTATGTATTTTTGCCATTTATTAAACCCCGATTCACGGTAAAAAAAAGCATTTCAAAAGCATAAATTCAGTCATTTCAATAGCATCTATTTATGCATATCAATAGCATCTGTTAAAGCATTTCAAATACGAACTGAAAACATTTCAATAGTACTTCAAAATCATATGCAAGCCATTCGAAATCCATTTTGCAAGCATTTACTGAAACAGTATTACACATCCAGAACAAATTAATAGTATAAGATTATATGTATCAACAGTATAAGATTTATCATAGTTTCCATTATAAATTGGTTGAGTGTGTGACCAATGCAGTCCAAGCGCTTGAGTCGGATTGCTTAAGAGAAATGGATTGGTCAGCTAGTGGCAAGGTGTGTTCACAATAAATGTTTTTGTCTTTAAATTTAAAGATTTAAATTGAAACCGGAAAAATTCCAGGAAAATATATTTTTGAATTTAGACCAAACACATTTTTTGTGAGCAGACCTTGCCAAACAGCTGATCCACCCATATCCGACTCAGGCGCCTGGACTGAACCAATGGGCTAATATTGGGATTAGTTGATTAAGCTTTTTGCTAATTTTTATAAAGTTGGTTTAGACGGCTAAAATTGTGTCTGTCCGTTGAAACGCTCATCAACTAGCCATCCATTTTCAACTCTGAATAGCTCATTATATCCCCAATAAATTATATTATCACTAGGTACAGTGCCCAAAAAAACCGCTCTTTAACTCTCTGCAATTCAATTGCAACGAGCCATTCGGATTTGAAATTGAATGTTTGGCTCTAGAGGAGTAGCATTCTACAGAAGGACAGACATTTTTAGCGTTTTATCTAATCAGATATTTTAATTTAAATCTTACAAACCTGGCTTCTGTTGACTCTGGTGATAATTTAAATTTGTTGTTAATCAGCAACCATTGATGGCAAACCAGACCTACGCAAAAAAAATTTGAAAAACAAACGTTTACTTACAAATGGGTAATGAAAACAAAGCCAAACTGATAACCATCGCAGTGCAGTTGTATTATGTGGGAGTAATAAAAATAAAATCCACAAAGATAAAGCCAAAAAAATAATGTTAAGCTTACCTTTCACCAAAACAAAAATTACAGCGGCTATGAGGTAATCCTTAATTTACATATACATTAAATTTAAATGTAAAAATTGACTTAGTAAATCTCACAAGAAAAATGCGAATGTAGAATGAACACTGAAATTCTTTATTTAAATTGGTTATAACCAGTATTGTTAGCACTGTAAAGTGTTACAACAAAGCGGAGTGTTATACCCACTTTAATTTGTTCAAATACTGAAGACAATTGCCATTTACAGTTGTTATAATTATTCCAAGGGTAATCGCTAATAAAACAGGAATGTACAAAATTTGCATAGCGTATCAATAGCAGAAAATAAATACTACTGAGATGTTTCTTGCAAGGACATTTCGAAAGACTATTCGATACTCAGTCAAAAACCGATACAAACGCCCTTGAAATTTAACAATTAGAAACATTAAGTTTATGTTGAGCAAAAATCTTGACTGAGGTTAACTGTTTTATGAAATGTGAATTTGACAATAAAAACAACATAGACAAATATAAATAATTTTCATTTGTGGACCAGTTAAAACGACAAATATTTAGACTGATGATTTTTTACTTTACAATTCTTCTAATTACATGTAGTATGCATGTAGGCTGTTGGCAATAAAATCGATAATAAGTTATCGATAACCAATACATGAAACTGAGTTTTGTCATCACTCTAAGGTATATAATGACGAAGTGTCTAAACTTATTAATTTTAGTGGATTAAATATCACTGCTAGGCCAATGCCACATCGATCTAGCAAATAATAAAAACACTACTACTAAATACACAGATCTCCAAATTGTCTAAGCATTTCGTACCAAATTAGCATTTTTATTCAAACCAGCTGATATTCCATTACCAAATTTCCACTCGTTTCGATGTCCAAAGGGTGGGTTTTGTATATAAAATTACACGTCAGTGCCAACTCAAGCAAATATTTTAACCTAAATCTGTTAGGGAACTATTGAGGAATCTAAGTTAAAAAAATTAATCAAAAAGGTCATCTGGGTTTTTGGGTAGGTGACCTTCACATTAATAATTTGGATAAGGATTTAAAAATAAAATCAGGGGATTTTTCGCTGAGTAAAATTTTTGAAGTTTTCAACAAAAGGAGTAGTTGTACTAACTACAAAAAAAATTTGGTCAATTTGCTTGGGTTTAAAAGTATTTTTTAACCGTTTTTGTAAAGTAATTTTTATCGAATTTCCAGGGCAGTTTTTACGTTTTAGTTAATGTTTAAAGAACCAGGAAACGGAAGTTTTCGAAATTGTTGAAAGACAGATCATCGAATAGCTTAATAAGTAACAATGGTTTTGTGAGAATCCATCCAGCCGTTTACGAAATGTAGAGAAATAGCAGGTGGTCTTAATCGAACTTACAGGACTGTAAAAGAAAAGGCGCTTTTGTTTTTAAAATTCAATAAATGTTATGATTTTTGATTTTTTTTTTAAATTAACTATGATGGAACAAAAGTATTTCAAACTTAAACTGTTTTAAATCTTTAAAAAATCTATATTTTTTACAACTCGATCTCTTCTACGAATTAACTCATTTGCAAATCTAAAGATAACATCATTAAATCCAAATGGCTGTTCAAGAATAGTTTCATTATGTGGATCCTTCCAGCAAGATTCTTTATGGTGATGTACATAACCAACGGTAGAGTTCACTACTAGTGATGAGTATTTCTTTTCAGTTTCGATACAACCTCGTGGAAAGTGATTGTGTAGCATTAGAACGTTTCCTGTATTATGTAGGCATTTTGCTCTTCGATGTCCTCCGCCGTTACAGACTGTCTTTAATTCGTAGTTTAGTTTCTGAAAAATAAAAATTAAGGTTAAAAAAATCAACTGTTTAAAAAAATCAAAAAATTGTTTAAAGTAAACATAATATGAGAATATTAAAAACCGAAACAAGACTTTCGTTTTTTAAATTTCAAATCGTAATTAAGTTAAATCAGACCGATTTTTAGGTCGAATGATCGGAATTACATTTATAACTCTGTTTTGAAAAAATGAAAAATTCTACAAATACAATTTAGTTAACGT